>VWZZ01006565.1:1396927-1426989 GCA_013399095.1 Psophia crepitans | reverse complement strand
CCTTCTTTACGCTCTTGAGAAAAATGCAGTATTGATATTTCTAATACGCCAATAAATTCCAGCAAGACTTAGATAAATGTACGTGCAGTAGAAAAAGACAGGTTGTTCTGCAGCACTTTTAAAACCCCAGGCACCTGCATGATCCCAAGGCATTGTTGGTGGGGTATATGCCTTACCAAACAGTTGTCGTTGTCCAAACCGAGTGTTTTTTCACTGAAGGTACCTACCTGACTCAAGTCTAATAACTGGTGACAGCAAACATTCAGATTTTTAACAGGTTTGGGGAGAAAAAAATAGACATTTTTCTCATTACCTTGCTACCTCATTTGGTTGCATTGATGAGGCTTCATTATGGATGGGCTGCAAGCAGATGTGGCGCTTAGGGACATGGTTTAGTGGTGGACTTGGCAATGCTAGGTTAACGGTTGGACTTAATGATCTTAAAGGTCTTTTCCAACCTAAACAATTCTGTGATTCTGCAGTTACTGTAGCCCCTCATAGCTATTGAAGCAATGACCCACTGTGAGCTAGCTGCGATCCATGTGAGTATCACCCCACCCCTGTCCTGAAGGATCCACACAGGGTGATTTCTAGCCAGGCGTTGTGGTCCCACATCCCTGGATCAGCCCTAGAGATGAAGCACTGCTTGTCTTGGAAGCTGCTGCCACTATGTGCCACCTGGCCTCTCCCTTTTCAAAGCAGATGGCTTGATCTGCCCCTCCTGATTTTCTCCTCCTTTGTTAATGTTTAGACAGTGGTTTGAAAATGTGAAACTGCTTTTTTGTCCCTGCTGCGTGAGAACAGCTGTCTCCTGGTTTGCTCTGTGTGGGCAGCAGATCCCAGCAGATGCTGCCTTTCTGTGTGAGCTTTGGCATGTGAACCAGGGCTCAGAGAATGGGACAGTAGGTCACAGGAAGCACCCCTGGTCCTGGAACATCCATTTCTCTAGGGCATGGTTCCTCCCTCTCTATCTGGCTTCAGGGCAGAACCTTGGGATATGAAGATGACTTTTAAGCAGCATGAGTGACCCTGTTCTTTGTGTTTCAGGCACAGCTCCCAATTCTCCCATCAGCTTGCCTGAGTCACCCATCTCCCCATCCGTCTCAGGGCCCTGGGGAGATGAATGCACCATCTGCTACGAGAACATGGTAGACACGGTCATTTATTCCTGTGGACACATGTGTCTCTGCTATTCATGTGGGCTGAAGCTCAAGAAGATGGCCAACGCTTGCTGCCCCATTTGCAGACGGGCCATCAAAGATATCATCAAAACATACCGCAGCACTTAGAGCAGCAGCAGATGCTGTCGTGGGGACTGTGCAGGTGGGGAGGAGGCTTTGAAACAACACAGGTCTTGGTCTCTATTCATCATCCAGGAGATTCAAAAATCATCACCCACCACCCTGATCCCCATTTCCGTAGACAAGAGATGAGACAAACTTAGACCCTGCTCTTCTACCCTCCAAGAAGGCCCTTGGGCTGAACTCTAGTCTGTCCAGGATGTTGTGATGGACTACTCTCCCTTGTCGATTTTAAACTTTATCTCAAAAAAAAAACCCAACAACCCCAAACAGCTGGTGCAATCATCCCTTTTCTACAACATGCACAGCAGAGGGAAGTCTTCAATGTTTAGCAGGGACAGCAAGCGGTAGAAGGTTCAGCGCTACATATCTTCTAGAGACACCTCACGTGCAGAGGACAGCTTAGCAGAAGAGGATAAACAAGCAACACGTTTCCATGTACAACCAGTCTGACTGTAGGAAACCCCTTAGAAAGGATGGAGCGATGCAAGCTTTGACCCAGCGAATGAAGTGCAGTGAGCACATTCACAGTGGAAAGGCTGGAGCCAGTGCAGAAAAGGACCCACAATTTGTGAAGCAAAGCCCACCCTATGCCCGCAGGCAGAAGAACAGCTTCATGGCAGCCCCTCGACGGCCATCCCCTGCTGCTCCCTCGCTGTTCCCTGGCAGGTTTGGCAGCCAACACTGGCACTGGCCTTGCTCCTTCCCAGCGGTGTCCAGCCACCTCCTGTCGCCATCCCGTTGCATGACGAGTGGCTCCCAAATCCCACCACCGTCGATCTGCTGTAGCGCGTCCCCAATGGTCTCCATGCAGCACAAGGGATTTGGCAACATCTCTGCCCCCGTGGGCCTGCGGGAGATGGAGATGTGTCTCCCTTGCCTTTCCTCCCTCTCCCATCCAGACAGCACTTGTGAGGGAGAAAATAAAAGAAAAAAAAAAAAAAGAAACAGACCCCCCAGCCCCACTGGGGAAGAATGTACAAACCCACGTGTCTGCGGGTTTCATTTACTGGTAACTTTATCACTGTGCTTTAAGACAAAACCAGCCAGGTGGCACTCAGCCCTTCACAGCCAGCCCGCTGGCAGGACATGGCTGTCCTTACATGTTAGGAGGAGAGGAAAGAACCAAAAAAATAGCTTGAGGGGTTTGGTTTCCTTTGGTTTATTTAAATAAATCCCCTTCCTTCCTGCGCCAGTTGGGTATCCTGCTGTCCCCACGGAGGATGCCTGCAATGGCAGCCCCCACAGCTGCTGTGACAAGCGCTGCTCCACCATGGCCGCTGGCCCGTGGCCCCAGGCAGGATGGCTCTGCAGCAGCGGGAGTTGCCTGCTCCCCTCCTGCCCCATCCTGCTGCCTTCCAGCACTGTGTGGGAGGAAGAGATGGTGATCAGAGTTGGGGCACAGCAGTGTTCACCCTGCCATGCTGCCCACCAGGCCATGCTGGGAAGGCCATGGAGTTACATCCCTCCTGCTGAGTCTTTTCCTGCACCTCAGCATGTGGCCACTGACAGGACACGGGGGGACAGTGTGGCATAGAAAAAAAAGCATTTAATGTACATGGCTGCTCGCTGCAGGGGGGCATCATGCCCTCCCGAGGCAGCTGGTGGGTGAAGAAGCACTCGCAGAGGCTGCTCCCAAGAGTGCCTGGAAAATACATCCTCATCCTGTCCACTGGAGGAAGTAAGAGAAGCTACTAGCTGGAGAGCGCAGTGTAGAGCCTTTCTCGAAAGGCTCCTCCATCACTGCAGCCAACCACAGGGGTCTGCAGCCCCCCCAGCCCGCCCCAGCGGGCAGTACTAACTTGAACGCTGATATTCTGGTTACAGGGATTTACGTTATTTCTTTGCATACCTCTCACGTACAACCCTAACCCTGCCCTGCGCTCCAGGTCGGCTGTCGGAAGCCCCAGGGCACCATGGCTCCTGTGCACAGACACCCTTGCTGAAGGGTGGGAGGGGGCCAGGTTGGCACAGGTCCGGGGGAGGAGGGGGTCACAGCGGCCGCGCCAGGAGCACGGCTGGTCTGCAGGCATGCAGCCAGCCTGCAGCTTGTCTGAGGACAGAGCTGTGACCGGCAGACACAGGGAGCCTGTTTCAGGAAAGAAGGAACCTGAGGGGGAGGAGGGTGTTGACGAAGCAGTGGGTGTGGGGAAACGTGCAATAAGCAGCCTCGCAAGCTTTCACCACAGCAGCGTGACTGGTTCCCCTCCACGCAGGGCAAGCCAAGGGGTACATTTTATTTTTCAAGAAACTCCATCCATGGGTACCAGTGCAGTGGTGTGAATTCCCTTTTCACCTTTCAGATTCAGAGTGTTTTAATATATAACTGTGTTTGTTTTACTGTGGACCAAACTCTAGGAGTTAGCAGAAGCTGAAAGCACCCCTCTCCCCCCCAGCATCCAAGCTCAAAAACTGGGGTCAGGTCCTGCTCCCAGCATCAGCTGGCCTCTGGTTGTGAGCAGGGAAGAGGAGAGCAAGGTTCTCTCCAGGGAGAAAAAACCCAACCACAAACCAACAACAAACCAACCAAAACCAGCAAAAGCACTAACAGTAACAACAATCCTACCCTTTCGTTTCGTTTGACTGGTGTAGGTTCCCAGGTACCTCTGTGTTCTTGTGTCATTTGCATTTCATGGCTTTACTTTAAGATGTTTTGTGTTCTGTTTAAAGAGAAGAATAACTCATTGTGAAAAAAATGGATAACTGTGATTGTGAATAAAGTTGATTTAGGTATCCTGCAGCAGCATGAACGGCTGAGTGCTTACCATTTCCACAGGCAATGAACAGTGCCACGGGGAGAGGTAAGAGCAACGGTGACATGAGAGCCTCTTCCTTGGGGGGAGCTGGGTGGAGACAGGTGATGAGGGGAGGATGAGAGGGCCTTGACAGCTGGTCCCTTGATGGACCCCATATACACGTAAGGAATAAAGGAAGCCACAAAAAGTAAAAGCAAGGAATAATCACATTCCTGCAGCTTAAGCCCCATGCTCCTGTGCCTCTTCACATCCTCCCCAGAGAGAAAGCCACAGCTGCTCTCCTCTCATTGCCTTGTTTATACAGTATCTCATGAGTGCCTGTTACCACACACAAAGCCCTCACCAGCACAAGCAGGAGGAAGCATGCTGCGAGGAACCTCAGGACCATGCCCTTTAGCCTGGTAGAGGCCAGGTAAAGAAGGGGCTGAAGATTAAGTAGAGCAGTAGCAATACAGCCAGGTGTCCACATCCCAGGTTTGTAAAGACATGACAGTCCAACACCCAACATGAGGATCCCAGCCCTGAACTGAGCAACATGTTGACAAGGCCCACTGACAAGCCATGGTCTGGCCAAGGGAGATATTAAAGCAAGATGCAGATACTTCCTCAGCATGTAGCAAGGGACACAGGGACCCAAAGGGAATTTGGATTCTCCAGAGTGATGCCAGCTGCCTCAAAATCCAGTAGCTCCTGATGCAGGGATCTGCTCAGAAGCACTCCTACAACACAACCGTGTGAGATTTGCTCCCCATCCTTTTGTTTCAGCTGTTCAGCAGATGAGGCACTGTCTGCATCACTCTCTCCTGTCACAGGACATATTTAAGTTGGCATCTTCTCTCTCCATGTGGGTGCTCCATCTGCCAAGGGACAGGGACTTCCCAGGAGAGGTGTCCTCAGCCTCTCCAGCTGAAACTATTCCACTCTAAGAGCTCTGTAGCAGCCTACAGTTCCCCAGGCTAGGTAAAGCAAAGCCATTTCTGCACCCCAGCTTTCCCCAACACCACCCTGAGCAGTTCCTGGCTGTTGGGACAAGGCAAATCTGCGCACGCTTGCGCTGCAGTCCAAGAGATGTGCCCAGCTTCTGCTTTCCCAGGGACAAGGGAACCTCTGGTGGGTCTGGGAAGCCCTCTCTGGCCATAGCCCAGTCATGGGAAGCCGCCTCATCCCTTCCAGAGCAAGAGAAACAGCAGCAAAACGCAGCCTGCCCCTAGAGACCTGGGGCACTGACCTGCCAGACAGCCCCTGCCAGGTGTGCTGCCCCCAAGCACTGCCACATCCTAGGACAAGTGAAGTGCTAATGCTCTGGGCCAAACTCAGATCCTCCCCTCCCCTGCATCGGCTGTACATCCTCACCTGCTGAGCATCGCTGGGGTCACCCTGCCCTCACCTCCCTCCCCAGGCCATCACCGTTAGCTCACCAAATCCAGACCAGACCTGTAATTTCACCATCACTCCTAAGCTATTCTCCACCAAGCCCAAGAACGGTGCAGCACAGACCTTCCCCAGCAACGAGGCGTCCCTCCACCGCGGCCCTCCCGCTGCTTCGGGCTGGGCCCTCCCCGAGGCTTCCCGGGCCGGTGCGGCAGAGCCCGCGGGGCCCGAGCCCACGGGCCGCGCTGGGGGCGGGACGGGGAGGAGCTGGAGGAAGCAGCCAGGGAGGCAGGATGCTCCAAAAGTGGTCCAGGAGCAGCAGCGCTGGTCCAGCATCGCCACCTGGTGCTCCCTACCCGGCACGGCACACAGCCTCTAACGGCTTCCCCCCACCCCCGCCCCTTTTTTCTTTCTCCTACCTCACCCCAAGGTTGACTTTACTCATTTTCACAAATACTACAAACAAACATAAGTAGGACCAGAGAAAATTAGCCTGAGTGCAGCACGGCTCTGGCGGCAATGCTCTGAGAAACACGGGGCATGAAAGGAGCGAGTAACGGTGGGTGACACGCACATGGGGATACGTTGGTATTTGGTGACTGCACCAGTCCAGAAAACCCCTTTCAACCCTAAGCTGGCTGGCTCACTCCACACGCAGGGGAAGAGGGGGCATGGTTCCCAGCCACACTCGTCACTAAGTGTTTGCCTTAAAATGCCCGGGACTGCGTGCTGCCTGAGCTCCAATTCCTGGCACCCTTCAGAGAGCTGGGGTGCCCAAACAGGGCTCCTCCTACGTCACCTGCCTGTGCGCCGCACTGGAGGAACATCTATGGGCACTGTTAGCAAACACTGTGTCTGCAGTGAGAGCTGGCTCATCTCGGGCCTGGGTGAGACTCTGCTCTGCAGGATGTTTGTGAAGTGCCACAGGACATGGTGAAGGCAGAGCCCCATGCGAGGTCATTCTCTGCTGCAGGAACAAAAGGTTGGGGAGGGCCAGCACCCTCCTGCAGTCCTGCTTTCCAAGGCCAGGCCCTAGGCATGACCCCTTCTACCTACAGATTTGCAAACTGCTACCAGACGATGAGGAAGCTTCACACACAGATGACAACACTTCATAAAGGGCCCCATAGCCAAGCTGGGGACTGAACTGCTAGAAAACAAACCCTTTTCCTCTTTGCTATTATACCCCCTGTTACAACCTGCCCCCCCATTATATCCCCTAATCCACTGCACTCTATCCCAGAGAGATATCCTGCATAAAGGAACAGGGATCCATTAGGAGAAACTTCAGTTTTACCTATCTGCTGCTTCACACAGTGAAGAACTTCCACTTGTTGAGACATCTGGGGCTTTCAGCCTTCAAAGCTTGGTAAGAGGAGTCAGCAGGGCTCAGGAACATTGCAAGATCAGGCCTTAATATCCTGTGTCCAAGCCTGCATGCAGGGGTGTTAAGGGCCCATCCCAGCTTGTAGAGCAGCTCTTATCACAAAACCAAAGGGCTACTCATGTAAAAGGATGCTTTTCTTATTTTGGATCTGATGCCACATTGCTCCCCAAAAAACATCTTGATACAGACAAGAGATCCTCGTGTTTGAGCGCAGAGGTGAGCAGTCCGTAAAACTTTGTGCATTAGAAGAGACAAAAATACAGCGTACAGTAACAACTCAGGGCCAGGGGACAAGAGAAGCCCCTTTATCCAGTTAAGCCTAAGCTGAAATTTACAGTTGCATATACACATAAATTGTAAGTTATTCTGGGAAATCTAAATTCAGTGGTTTGACAGACACAAGCAGAATTCAAACAGTACCGAAAAAACCTGAAAAAAATAAACCAACTGAACCACAATTAAAAAGGTCAAAAATTTATTTTTCCTTAGGGCATAAGAGGCAGTGTAAACAAAATACAGACAAAAAAAAAATCACAAGTCAATTCTTACAGTCTGCAAGCATTTGAAGATAGAGTACCCTTTTCCCACCTCCCCCCAGAACACTGCAAGCCTGCTCAAATGTTAACAAGCAACAATTCTGGACCCTGAAGATCCATTGAGTTTTGCCATGTCCCAAGTCAGGACTAAATTTCTCATGTAAGAAGGACACTGTATGTGTTTTATCAAACAATTAAAAAAAAAAGTCCAACAAAATATAAATATTACAGACAAGGATCAGATTTAGCACCACCTTTGGTCCAAGCAATCAATGAACTGGGAGATGACAGGTACAGTCTGTTTAGCAAGTCCTTTCTGCCTGAGTCTCTGAAAACATTAGAGGTTCACATTGCAAGAACTTGTAATAACTCTGAGAAAACTGCCCTCAGACTCCGGCAGTCCCTCCCAACCTCCCCTGGTCCTGCGCACACGCGGAGGAGAGCATCATCGCTGTGCAGCAGTGCACAGCGTCAGAGAACACCACTCAAAGCCCTTGGCAGAGCTGAACTCAGCCCTGTGGGACTCGGAAAACACTGTGCCGAGGGCCTGATCCTGCTTTGGCTCAGCAGAGCTCTGACCTGGGGCACGGCTGGAGAACGGGAAGGGCAGTGATAATGTGCATCCTGAATTTCCCATTCCACTTGCCACCTTCCCAAGCCCAGACTGCAGCACCTGCGTGCCGATGTCTGGAAGGAGCTGGAGTTACCCAAATGCAAGTTATTTCAGTATATCTGGAACATGCAAATCAGGAGCTCTTTAACTGAGCATAATTTACCCCAGGCCCTTTTTAGGCTCATCTTTCCCAGTACACACATGCCCGTGACAGATGCACGGCTATGAATTTTTGCAGAGAGGTGTCTATACCCAGCTGCTGTACCACAGTACTAGCGTGGGCCAGGGTACAGGCAGAAGGATCTGTGACAATCCTAGTAGAAAAATTAAGTTCATAAAGCACCTGGCAATACTTTACATTTATTGCAACTCCCTCTACAAGTGTCCAGAACCCCAACTTGTGTTTTCTTTTCCTCCAGGAGGTTTTGAGCAGTCTTAATTAATCATTATTAAATGCCATTCAAGTCTAAGACACCGGCAGCTCTAATAAATGCTGGAAGAGAAATGCCAAGATCTACTTTTAGGCACAGCAATCCGAAGTTTTCGCCCTGCATGTTCACAAGCACAATCGCCTCAGTACCGTAAGTATCAGCTAAATCCTCGCAGGTCCCCAGGTGATGTGTGCTAAAGCTTGAAGAACATTTCTACAAGGCCATTTGGCAAAACGGAAAGCTGTGTTTTCCCCACTGATAATACATCTTTTGCACTGATCTGTAGAGAAGTTACTCATCTTTGTTAACTAGTACTCTGATCTGTATCAAATCTACCATGTTTACATGTAGACTCAGGACTGGTTCCAAAAAGATCTTCTGTTGTGTGACAGTTCAGACAGATGGGGGCTTTGACCCCTTGTTAACAAAGACTCTTGCCATCAATGGCAAAAAGTACTGTTAAGTGCAAAAAAATGCCATTTTTCTCAGCTTCAGTTTTACTGGGCAAAATTTTCTATAACACACGTGACTTTCTTTTCTAGGAAAACATCTGAGACTCAAGCACATCTGGACCCCTGCAGGAGCTGTTCCCTGTACAAACAGGTTTATGCAACTGGTCACCATCTCCAGTTCATTAAACAAAAATTGGACAATGCACGAGGCTGCGGTTACTATTTCCGTCTCTAGCTCACATTTGCTATAGGTACATTAAGGAGTGATGCCGTGAATGTCAAAACACTTGTCAGCTCTGAAAGAATCAATACTTGGCCAAAACATCTAACATCTGCATGACAAACAATATTTACTTCGCTACCTTCAGTGGAGCTGGATGACAGTCCGTAAGAAAATATGGTCCAAAGCTGTTACCACAAAAAAGGGTTTCCCCAGATTAATTTTATTCCTCTCTTGGCTTAACTTGCAACCCAAAACAAACTAAATGGACTCCTGCCATAGACTCTCTTAAAAAAAAAAAAAAAGCAGCTCTCACTTATACCTTCTCATATAAACTGCAACAGAAACCACACCAGCTTCTAGACCTTTTCCCAAACAGAACAGACAGAATGGTTCCCATGTTAAAAAGAAAACAAACACAAAAGACAAAAAAGTGTCACCAACTTGACCACACACGCTAAGACCAGCCACACACTTCTCTATCTCTAGTCACCGACATACTCTCCCAAGCTCCCACCAGGTACATTCCCACCACCTAACCACTAGGAAATGGAGTGCTACACCAACACAGAAGTGACACCACCATCTAATATCCAAGATCACATCAAGAACATCAACCAGCCAGGAAACCCACTGCAAAACCTCACTTGGACCAAACCTAGACAGATTTTTTTTTTTTTTTTTGGTCAAATACAAATTTGGGACAGCAAAACCCATGGGCATTTCCAGTCCAGACACATGCAATTGCTCTGCTAACGGAGGTGAGCACAACTGCTCAAACAGGTTTCAGTCTTCATTCAACAACAGATTTAGGCTCTCAATAACCAATGACCCACCATTTCCAGAGACAATTTAGGCTAATTAACAGCTCTAGAAATAGCTACGGATGTACACATCCAGCTGAGCTGCTTTCAACTCCCACCTGGAGTTATCTGCATCTGAACTTTAGCTGGCAAGACTTCTGACAGGAAATTTGATATTGAGTCTTAACTGAGGATGCTCATCTGCTCGATTCTCCCCAAACACTGCAAGCAGAGTAGTGAGCACTGCTGTCTGCAATTAAATCTGTGATAAAGGAGCAGCACTGATGTAACATGAAGTTAGCCAGACAGCAGAAATGCCCTCTGTACACTACTGACCCCGCAAATACTCACTTTGGACCCTCAGTACAAACAAGTCATTGTAATGCTACACGCACTTTGCTTTTGCAGTACTCCAGGTCTGAACTCGCCATGAGTAATGAGCAAGTCTTTTCAGCAAGCCTATTCAGCATGCTGCAGAAAAATTCCTCCTAGAGACTGGAAACAATTATAACTTCCCCCTTCTCTCCCATGAAAATCCAAGACAGGAAATAGTTAAGTCAGTTATTCACCAAAATATTTCATTTTCTAAAAGGTTTATTTTTAATTCCTTTTTCATTTGTTCCAGTTTACTAATAGTTACAGGCTAAGTTCCAGTGACTGCACTATTCTCTTCTGTCCTGCTTCTAGGGGACAGAAACAAACTGAACCTGGATGCTCAGGGGGACTTAAAGTTAGAGCAGAATTTGATGGCCCCCCCACCTAAACCCCAAGAGTGATGATGGGATTTTGTTTATTTACTACTACTTCCCTGGTGACCCAGAAGCAGTTCAAGAACATGCTCTCAAACCACAGAAGAACTGTTTGCACAGAGAAAGCTGCCATGTTGCTTAAGTTTCAGACATCAAATACAGAGTCACTACACAGCTTTGAAGGGGAATATCTGGAGATATTCTGGAGTCTGAAGTATTTAATATTAAATGTTCTACTTTAAAAATTCTCCTCTAGTGCCAAGTGATTCTCCCCCCTCTGTTTTTCTCCTCCACCAAGCAGGGACCAAGACAGACAGGTACCATTGTGACCAAATAACCCTGAGCATCAGGAAAAGATCACCGAACCCAGCGTTTCCCCAGAAGTACCACTAGCACGGGGCTGTTTCACAGAGGGCCAGCGCGGGCAGACCTGGAACAGCCACTCTTGCCCGCTCTATCAGCCGAACCTCGGTGTACGCAAAATCCCAAAAACACAAACTGCCCCATCTACAAACACATAACCCATGTTTGTTTTCCTTTGGTGGATCATTGGCTTCAGGATACAGATTGTCATAGTATATCACAGAGTGAAAAAAATAAACTTTTCTCAATAATGAAAAATCCTAACACAGAGCAGTGTTGTATTAAAACTGTCTAATACAGAGAAAACACCTGCAGTGTCAGACCCAATAATTTATGGCTGCCTTAGAAACATCTTTTTCCTCATATTTTATCAATCCCTCCCCGGCCAATATAATTGCCTCTCATTTCTTTCCAAATTGTCCACACAGTTCCCATTATTTTGATTCAGTAACAAACAGGAGTCTCAACTCAGGACAGTAGTGGCTTATGCTGACAAGAACAGGTCTGTAAAACGCCAGTGTGAATCTTTAAACCAAATTTATTTATTAAAAAACAAACACAAAAAAATTGCACTCTCCAACTAGAATCAACGCTACCTTGATGCAAGAACAAATGAAGAACATTGTCGATGGGACCAGCCCAGCCCTGATATTATAAAATGGGAGAAACTAATGTGTCCTGCCTACACCAGTCAGGTCCGTGCGCAGCGTGGCTTTTGCTGCAGGAATTGCTGCGGAGCCCTCGCCCTGATGTGAGGGCACCCAAGGAAAAAAAAAAGATCCCCTCATTCCACCCTTGTCAATGCATGCACACCCCAAAGAACTGACACCCTAGAGTTATGGGTGACTTTTTACAGACCTCTGTGCTTTATTCCAAATTGGGTCCAAAATGGAGGAGGAAAAGCAGCAACAGCAACCTGCATCCTAAACCAAAGTCAACTGACTGTGGGGCCTTCTGGAGCCGGTCCTACATACAGTACTTTATCGGAAATTAGACACACACAACAGACATGACTACTGAGCAGCACAGAGGGAGAAAAAGAGAGATACAAGCACTGGGCAGAGCTAGCAGAGGCCATCAAACAGTTCAAGTGTGCACACACATTCCCCATGCATCGCAGCATTCGTGGTCCCTGCTTCTACCAAGCAACTAAAAGCAAATGAAACTAAAATAACTTAAACATTTTCTCTCAGACCATCATATTGGTACTGTTGGCAGATATCGAACACTGCATTTATACGCAGCGCTTCGCTATGTGGCTAAAGAGCACCTGAACTTGCCAAGAGAAGGAGCTGCCAGTGATGGGAAGCCACCAGCAAATAGCAGCAAAGCTCCAGTTGGTTTCAAAAAGCTGCAAGACCTGCAGGGAAGTGGATCATGGCATGGCAGCACCGAGGTTCAGCTGCCCTTTGCACCTTTCAGAGGCGTAGGAACCGAGGGCAGGGTGCTTGCTTTTGCTGAGAACAGTCCATGCTGAGCGCTCACAAGGCGCTTCGCTCCACTGTGGGTCTTCTGTCAGCGTAACTCTACTGACACTCATGGATTTCTGGCCAGTTTAGACAAGAGCATGTGAAAGGATTAAGTTGGCTCCTTAAAACCAGATTCATTCATAAATTATTAGAGGTTTTCCAAAATCATGTAATTGATTCTATTTCAGTAGAGTTGCAGAACTCAGTTTATGTTTGAATGCAAAGGGCTCCGGTAATATTAAGGCTTTTTGACAAGCTTAAGAACAGCAGGACAAAAATTAAGCAGAAAGCTGAGGTACACCCCCTCTCCAGGGACATGAACTAGAGCCACAGGAGATGTACTTCCCAGAGCTCAGAGAATCAAATGCACTGGCTTTCACATTTCTCTTGCATCTTACAAAAACAGTCCAGTTTTTCAAAAGGTAGTACATTTTTGCTGCTACCTGGAAAGTCACATTACTTTGAACAGATGCAAATTATTTCATTCAAATAGAATTTAAGACAAGACCTCTTTTGAAGAGCAAAGTTTCTGCCCAACTTTATTTTGGACCTGAGAGATGAGCCTTTGTAAGCCAAGAAATACAAAATCAATACCCCAATCAGCTGTAAAATTCTGCAGGTGAGAACTAACCCAGATAAAACAGGGACTTTCTTCCGTAGGTTAATAATAAAGAAATAAGGACCTGTAAAAATATTCCCATAGCTCTTGCAATAAATACCAGTAACAATACAGTATCAAAACTCGGGACTGCATCAGCAGAATTATTTTCCCTTCTGAAGTTATCATTGATTCTGAAGCGTAGCAGAGGATGTAACCAGCAGAGACATACCAGAAGACAGTATCATGCATGGATGACACACGGAGTGTTTCAAGCATAGCTCAGAAGTCCTGTATTGATAAGGATGTTAATGCACATTCTATACATAAATCCTGGCAACATGCTGCATAATCCTTTTACTTCCAGTAACAGGTGATGCTTTTCAATGAAAAGCAACCGTTCTCACCCCAAACCACCCCAGCTACCAGTCTCTACCTACCCAAGGGTCCTGTTTTTGTCCAGCTGATCCCTCCCCTGCATTTCCCCTTCCCCCAAGAGTGCATGAATACAGAATTGCAAACATTTCACACTGCACGTTCCACTCCAAGTCCTGGATGAGGGGCCTGTTTATTCTATGAATATTGCACTTATCCACTCATTGAATTTGTTTTTTGTGTTTTTGTTTTTTGGTTTTTTTTTTCCTCAAGAATGCAGAATATTTGGGAAAAATTAGAAAAAATTAGTAGGATACAACACAGGAAAATATGAGTTATTAACAAGCTACCTATGAAGATCTAAAATTAAATAATGCTAGTTCTATTCTGTTAATACTAGTAATATGAAAATAATGAATGCTTTATCAAATTCCCTTGTTTTTCATATAAGATAAAAGCAGTAACTTTCTTTTTAACTGAGGAAAGCAATGAATATATATTACAATAAAATACGATTCATTAAGGTCTGAAAGTGATGAAAACAATTATATAATGCCGTCGTCAAACTTCATAGCATCATAACGGAAGGAGTCTTTGGGGTGTGTCTCCACAAGGGCCAAATCCTTTTTTAGTTATACCCGTGCAGATGTGAAATTCCATTTTTAAGAGTCTAACCATGAACCAATTTCAATCCTTCATTACTGTATTTGCTACTATTGTACAAATCTGTTTAAAACCTTCCTCTTGACACATCAGTTAAGTATCCCAACACACGCCCATCATATCTTTTATATCTTGAAAAATTTGGCTTGCAAAGGACTGGTACGTATGATTACACCCACTGATTGCAAGAAGTGAGAGCTAAAACAATTAACAGGAATTGCCTCCCACGGGGAAGGGCTGCTAACACAAACATATTACTCTTGCTGCTACGAGAAAGTGTTTTGAGAGGGGAGACAAGGGAAACCAGCAATTAAACTTTTCAGGCATTATATAAACCTCAATAACGAACTCAGAAGTGCTCATTATTATTAAAGTTGCAGTATACAGCAAGACAATTTTCACATTCTTAAATTTTGTTCTCTGGCATTGGAGTTTAGATTTTCTGCTGGTCCAAATTCAAGACTTTTTGGAAAGCACGGACAGCGGGTGAGAGCACCGCGGTGACAGCAGCCGCCTCTTCCCGGAGGAGGGCCCCCTTCAGCTGCAAATGGCTTTGCCCAAGCCCTGCAGAGCTCTTCCTCTTAATCTGGTTCAAGAATAAACCAGAAAAAGAGAAATTTAGACAGTACTATTGATTTCTGCATTGAGTATTCACTGAGGTGTACGTTACATTTAAATATTGCTCTTGATCCAGTGTCAGTTTTGACAAATTTAGTAAGCAAAGCTTAAGGCAACATCAACATTTTAGATAAGAACTACAACATTCCTAGCACTACATTGTCTTCTGAGGCACCCTGCCAGGTTTTCCTGCCCTGCAGTCAGCTTTTCTGATTTAGCTTAAGGCCTTTCACTCTGTTTCACAGCTAACAGTGGAAAGAACTTGCTATTTCGGGTATCAGTGGAGCTGACCAAAACTAGCTGCTCAGCGATGGAAAAAATAATTCTTTTCCTTGTATCTCAGTTGAAAGAATCAAAAAAAAAATAAAAAAAAAATCAGTGAGAGATGCTGTGACAATGGTAAGATGGGAAGGGGAAAAACTGCATTGGGGGGAAATTTCCTTCAGAAGTGCCCTTTTAAGCACAAGCAGTCAAACCAGCCACCAAATAAAGAAAAGCCCAAACCAAAGTTTTCCCACCAAGCACAAAGCCTGGTGTGCCAGGCAGCGGCCCACATTCCTTTCTAGCATCAAGTAGGTCATCTGCAGCCCATCATTTTTGCTGGCACAGGTGGGTGCAGAGAGAGGAGGGAGGCTACAAACATGGCTTTGCAGCCCATCTACAGGCTCTGGCCTCCCCTGAGGGGGGCACGAAGCCTTTGAGGTGGGATAACAGAGCAACTGAGCCACGGGCACTGGGCTGCTGCTTCAGAAAACCCTGGCAGTACTGCAGGCACCCTCGCACTGTGTCATCCCCTGCACTGCTTGGAGCTCAGCAAACTGCCTCTCCCCAAGAGCCAGAGCTGGAGGTGGGAAGGGAGCTGTGGGACAGACTGACCTCTGTTACAGAGGGGGCTTGTGTTTCACGGGCAGATCCTGAAGCCCTCATGCTAACCTGAGCCTTGTGGCAAGCCCGCGTCCAGTGGGCACCACCCTTGTGCAAGGCACACGGCAGCCAGGCACCACAACCATCTGCCAAAAACAGCTTTGCCACCCCAAGCCCTGCAAGGACTCCTGCATTTCAGAGGTGCTCTGGGCTTGGCTTTGCTGGGTGCAAGTGCAGTTATTTATAGTAGTCCGGGCTCTCCCGTCTGCGTGCTGCTTTCCTCTCCCTGGGTAGGGGCTCACGTCATGCCGGGCCGTACTCAGAGAATTCAGTGGCTCAATGCAGAAGATCTGGGAGCTGTGCTTTTACATCCCCCCAAAGAGATGACCTAGTGGGAATGTCTTTAAACAAAAAAACTTTAGAATATTTTAAATAAGTTAATTCTTAATAAATATGTGCTTTAAGAAAATGATAATTATATACTGCACCTTTAAATAATGCACTTAGTTCTCTGCATTGGCTTCCATTTTGGTTTCTTTTATTGTTAAAGTGCATTAATTCAAAATAATGAACCACTTCCGCATCATTATTGTTAAAATAAATCATAACAACATTAATACGAGTCACTAAGTCACTACTATTAGTACTGCAATCTAGCAGATAACTCTATGTATTGCTCTATTTAATACTGTCCAGCAGAAGAATATAATACTTCTATTATAATCTCACAACAGCTCCAGCAGTCTTTAATGGCTGCTACCATATTAGTACAAGTAAAAATGGGGAGAAGTATGAGAGACAGGGCCACAATGCCTCAGATACACATCCAGAGAGATGTAACTAACTGGATATATACGTATATATTACGTGGCAAGACATTAAGGTACAAAGAGGACCCTGCACACTGATATGAGCTGTTGTGCAGATACACCTCCTTCTCCTGCCACCACAATTTAAAGGGATCCCAACCAAACACCCTCCCTCCCCGCTTGGATGCAGAGAGCTGCTTGAACCACAGGGCTGTTCGTAGCCGGTTGTGGAACCTGGATTTTGTTTTAGTTACCAAAAGGACATCAGTCAGGTTAGCTGTAGGCAACTCTCTCAATATTCCCATGGAAATTAATAAAAACCCCAAACAAAAAAAAAAGACAAGCATGATGTACAAATTGTGTATTTTTTCTTGACAGAGAAACATGCCCAGTAACACATGATATTCTTGTGCTATTTTACTCAGCCCCTTGATCCCAGCTATTTTAAGTCTTTAGAACTTTTACCTTCCAAACCAAATCAGTGTGAAGCTCCTGTGGAAAAAAGGGCATGTATCATTTTGCGTAAGCCAGTAGTGAAATGGTCTGCCCCCTCCCCCTTATAACAGATTTACAACACTGCCTATTATTTAAAAGGAACTAGATATGGATCTTGAGTGATTAACAAGGCCATTTAAAAAAAAGCATGACTTCCTCAAGTACAGTAGGGATTTAGTCAAGGACATTTACAGTACAAGAGCTGGCTCTCTCAAGAGTAACTCCATATCCCAAGCCAATACCAATGGATGCCTCTTCCATTTTCCACCACACTACTCCCCACCATGTGCCGCATCTCAAAGCGTGAGTTAAGAAAGGCAAACAGAAGTGGAACTAGAAGAGGCAGCTTCTTGGTTAGATGCATTCTAATTGCTTTGATATTAAATCTGAGCCCAAGAAGCCCAGGCACACTTTCCAGTACAAATGTACTTTTTGGATTCAAGTGGGAACAGAAACATGTATTTGGCTTCTACTTCAGTTTTAAGTCTCTTCTGGTAAAACAAGACCAAAAAAAAAAGAAACCCAGAATGCACAGAAAAGACAAAAACAAAACACAGAAAAACAATTCCCCCAAAATATACAAATTAAGGATGTGCAGACTGAGTTTGATGGCTTTTCCCCCCTCCCTCCCCTCACTGTAAACACTGATGTTGCAGAAGGTTACGGCTATTTCTAATACCCTGGTGGGCCCTGCAAGCAGTCAGCACGCTTAGATTTGGACCAGCTTGAAAACAGAATTAACACATTTGACAGCTTTGTCATCGATGTCTTAAGGGACTTTTGTACATTTTGATATTATGAAAACTTGAGAAATGCAGTTCTGGGAACAGAATCAACCAGGATCGCCCGGCCAGAGTCAGGCACAGAACCAAATACAGAGCCTACAAAGTAATCAATGTGCTTAAGCATGGGGTTTGTAGGTTTGTTTTCACAAGCACCAGTAGGCATTGCTGCCCTAAAACACCTGAAATCCCAACTCAAAGAACAAGACAGAACAAAAGGAAACAAAAAGCCCCCAACCAACACCACCCGATTGCCTTTTCCAGTGAGTTAGCAGTAACAAGGAAACACAGCTGAAGTCAGCGACCAGATCTCTCCGTGATGAAAAGGCTCCAACTCTGGACCAACCAACTGTTGAGAACAGTAAAAAAAAGTGAAGATCTCCAAAGGATTAGAGTCCCTCTGTGTTTCAGAAACTCCCATTCGCTTCTCACTGTAAGTTGTGGAAACGCATCCAAAACTCTTGGGTATTCCACATACAGACAAGAATGAGGAGAAAGGGAGCCAAGATTGTAAAACAGTTTGGCACAAAACTCCTCAAGTAGATGCATGTGTATTTCTCTCTCACAAAAGGCACACGTTTGGTTTCCTATCAATAATGGGAAAGATGGGATGTCATACCCTGTTACACATACAAGATTATTAACAACTTCACAAAAAGGCATTTGACTATGCTGCATCTTCCTCAGAGTTGCTTACGACCAGTTAACCCCACAAACCTCTCCAGAACATGGCAGATTTGTCCTCAGCATAGACTCCTTTGTCTGTACAAACTGGAGCACAGGGAAACATCTTTTTGTGTAGCAATTGTTTTTTCCACATGTACACAGCAGGAACAGTATAAATTAGGGAGGTTAAAGATATTGCAATATTAGTTCTTTTTCTCTAAGTAATTTGAGGGCACCCAGCCTTTGAATGGCTTCACACCATTCATGATCTGGCAGTACCACCAGCCATTTGGGTTCCTTTCGAGGACCTCCATGCAGACACCTTCCTGGAACCCTGCAGTCTCCTCATCCCCTTCATAGTCTGCAATGGAAACATAGATGTCCTTGAGATTGTTGTGGATGAACTGGGATTTCTCAATGGGCTTCGGCCTGACTGTGGATACAGGAATCCCATTCCTCTGGGTGGAGAGGCTGGAGGTGGTCTCCAAGCCCTCTGTACCTGACCGCTCAGGCTGCTTTCCCTTCATGTCACCAGGCTGCGACCGTGCATTGCTGAAGGAGGAATTCCGACGGACGGTCCTAAGATGATCTGTAGTTGTTAAAGACTCATTTCTGCGCAAGGAGCATGACAGGTTGTTATCCTTTGGTGGTGGAGACACAAACACTGACTGCGGCCGGACAGCAATTTGCCTTACACCATTCCTCATTTTGACTGGCCCTGATGTTTTTGAAAAACCACCAGGAGGTTTGCTTGGGATGGGTGGCGTTGCGCGTTTGCTCTGGTTGATGGTATTCAAAGCCTGAACCCTCTTCTCTATCTTCTCTAAACTGTTTGACTTGTTTTCATTCTTCCTGTTTCTGGCAAAGGAGGCATCAGTCTCTGCTGATGTGGTTTCTCTCTGGTTATCAGGAAGAGCCAAATAATGGGAAGGAGCCCAGCCTTCCATGTCTCCGTATTTCAGGTACCACCACCCACTGGCTTGCTTTTCCAGCACTTCCACTTCTACTCCTGCTGGGAAACAAATTTCAGAATCCTGTACCTTTTGGTATGAGTCAGTGGTCACATAGAAACATCTGGAGTCATTTTCTTGCTCAGTTTTGGCTGGATGGCTAGAGCAGAAAATGCCATGGGAAGGAGTTGTAATGAGATCAGCTGAGCTTCTCCTAACAGGATCGTCTTGGTTGTCAGAAGCTGTGCGTGGGGGGCTCTCAGACTCTTCACTTCTTGAACCTTTAAGTCCACCTCGGAGTTGCCCAATTGGCCTCAGCTGACGCCTTAAAGTGCTAATATCCATCTTTTCTTGGCTCTGAGAATCTGCCTTGTTCAGGAAGGGTTTGGGCCTAACAATTGGCTTTGCTCGAATGGAAGGACTCTGACCAGGCTCTTTCTTCATGCCTGTTCTCGGCACACTACGTAAGCCAACATCTGAAGCTGACCTTGGTTTTGTCTCCTCACTCCTGGAATAATGACATTTTCCAAGATCAGGCTGGATGTTTTTGTCAGTCTTGAGCTTCACAAGTGATGATTTAGGAGAGCTAGAACATGGAGAATTCCTTCTGATCAAGGAGAGAGAGGAGCTTTTCTGAGAATCAGAGTCTCCACTACATTCCTTATTGGACAAAGCATCTTCCACATAGCGCCTGAATCCCTCATTCTCATAGATGGTCTCTTCTTCGTGAGCAATGTCTTCTGATGACTCTCCTACCTTGAACTTTGCTTTCTGAAGTGATGACACGGGAGAGGGCTTGAGGGGCTGAAACAGTCGTTTTTCAGGAGTGCCTTCTTCACGATGACTTTCACTCACTTCACACTCTGAGTCAAAGCCAAAGGCAGGCACATCATACTCAGGTTCTTCATATTTGACCTTGTGGGGAGAGTCCTGGGTATCTCCTGAAGACACCGTTCCAGGAGCTGTTCCTTCTTCAGAGTCTTTTGGTTTACTGGGAGGTGCTGGGGGAGGAACTTTTGGGCGGGTTAAAGTACTGGTTCTCCTGTTTAAATTTGGCTTCTTCCTCTTGTCAATGTAAGACGCTGGAGCCCATCCTTCCTTCTCTCCAATCTGCACGTACCACCAACCGCCAGAATTCTTTTCTATAACCTAAGAGATGACAAGGAACACATTACTTAAACAAAAATCAACTAATTGCTTTTCACTTCTTCCCTTTCCATCCAGTCCCCAGCAATAGCCAAATACTACAATTTTCCAGCTGTGCTGTTAAGACTCACCTCTGCTTTTTGTCCTCCACGAAAGCTTATGCCATCAGAGATACACGACTGGAACTCTGCAATGGTGTAGTATTCCACTTCCACAGAGGGTGGCTCTGGTGGTTTGGGCAACTGAAAACCCTATGGCAAATAGGAAACTTTGTTCAATTAAACCAAAGAAACAGTGGGCTGAACAGCAGTATGAAAAAATATTTGCCTTCATTCACTAAAACTCTTCCTTCTTGCCGCGCTACTTCCTAGTGATAACTTCCCAGTTCTCCAGAGTGGAAGCTGATGTGTTGAGATTGGCCACAAGAGAGAAGCCTTTCAAGATACTCACTATTCATGCCACCTTCATCAGCTATTAAAACTGTGATAATCTTTACCTGAACAGTAAAACATTTTACTGATGGACCATAAAGGGTGAGCTGCCATTCCAGTCACAGTAACAACAGCCCATTTACTCTGAGGTTTGGTCCAGACTCAGTTCTGGATGGCTTGTCACAGTTGCAGAAAACTGTATTGCAACAGGCCCGTAACAGATTCTGCCTATCATCAAATACACTACCTTAAAATGTAATCCTTGTGAACTATTGCTCTTAATCTGTAGCTGCATTTTAAAACATTCTGCAATAGACAGTGATAGGAGATAATGGACATCTGTTACAGGAAGAAACAAGGAAAACATCGTAGACCCCCAATGAAGAGTTTTGCTCAGCTAAAGTGAAAGGAGAAAGGACGGACTTCACTATAGAATCAAAATATTCCAGCTCCTCCCAAAAACAGAGACCCAGAGCCTCAATCCCAACACAACCTGCATTTAAATTGCACATAGGCCCCATGAGGAGCAGGACACTGCTATCGACAGCCATTCTGGCAGCATACCAGACCCCTCAAAGCTAAGTGCCTTTACACTAAGCTGTCACATTTTAGTGTTTGTTAAAATTCTTTTTGAGGTGATACATGGGATAAGAGTTCTTTTCAAGAATTTCAATATCAAAAGTTTTTCAGATTAGCACATTGTCCATCTACAGAACAACTAGATGATGGTGAAACTTCATGGCTTCCGCACTTCACTGTTTATGGTTCTAACACAAGAATTGCAGTATGTCAGGATCTCTTGGGCACAGGTGAGACCTGCCACAGATAGGCACAGGACAGCCAAAGACACCAAATGATCCTAAGCCATTAATGGGAGAAAGGCAAATGGCATACTGTGCTTTATTCACAGGCTCCTCCATTTTGAAGATAATCCTGTTGTAACTAACAATCCATGTTTCATCACGCACAGCATGTGGCATTTCACAGAGAATGCACCACTGCACCTTAGGAACCATGTCTAACAATGTTATAATTGGATGTTTCTGCACTATAAACGCTGAAATACAGCAGAAGTGCAGCATAATAAAATGCCTTCAGATAATAGGACGGTTTGGATTAAATGAAGATAATTGGAAACAGCAGACATGTTCAGGATTTCACATATATTATCATTGTTATTTTTAGCACGTGATTAAGTGTAGTAGCCTCGCCAAAACAAAGTCTAATTGAAAGAGACACAAAGAGAGATAGGAAGAAAATGCTAATATGTACTCATCTAGTTTGTTAAGAGGCATCTCAGATGACACAGAAAAAAGTACAAGTCACATACTGCTCATAAAGGGTACAGCAAATATTAAACACTACGTATTGTCTCATTATAAACAAGTTACTAGCATAATTTTTGTGCAAATAGATTACTGAGTAACTCCTATCTGGAGATGACAGTCCTAGTCTCAAACTGGTCCAAACTTCCAGAGTTCTAGCTTTGAGGATAAACAGACGTAAGAAGTCTCATTCCTGTAGCGCACATCCTTCCCTAAGATCTCCAGTCACTTTAAACATACACAAGAGTGAAGCTTAGCCATCTCAAAATGGTAGCAATGGAAGGAAGGGAAACCTTCCCAGTTGTCAAAGACAAGTGAAGGTAAAAAAGATCCAGAATGGGGTAAAGACACCCAGAGGAACTTTGAACTTTCTGAGTCAGCCAAACAGGCTTTAATGCCTATGCATGGAACACAGTAGCTTTAGGATGTTCTCCCTTCAGGTCAATAGCTGCTTAGTTGGGGCAACATTTTAAAAAGCACAAGTCCCCGATTAACATTAGGATGGCCGGAGGTCTGGCTCAATACTTCAACAATAAAACGAACAGCCATGGAAATAAAGGATCTCTCAGATACCCCCCTGGACTTTGTAGAGCTGTAGAAAGTCTCATAAAGCACCCACACACCTACCCCACTGCTGACATGCACTATAAAACAATACAAACCAGACTGGATTCTCTTCGTGGGGGTGGCCTTGTTCTTAGATTTGGAGAACCTGAGCAGGGAAAGGAGAGAGGAGAGTTTACTTAACTTTATAAGTACTGCTAAACACATTCTTCAGCAGCTCTTTGCTGCTACACAGTTTGAGAATATTAGAAGTCAGTATTCACAATATTTAAGGCATCTCTGTGAAACAAGATAGGAAACTATGAGGGTATATTAGAAATACCAAGGTAGCTTAGCTATTCATCTCAGCTAAGCCAGCACGTTTAAGAGGAAATCACTGCCAGAAAGTAGTGGATTGTATTTTCTGCTGGAACTGACCAGCTCCATTGGAGATTGGCCAGCAAAGAACTGGCCTCATATCTATTTTTCCCCCAGCAGTAAAAATAATCCACTAAATTAATAACACTCACACTGTCCTCTGTGATAGTATCTTGCCATTCCTTCCACAGACTAGTGTTAGCATCTGCATTTTGCAGATGAAGTAGTAAAAACATCATAGCAGCTTGCCCCCAGGAAAACAGCAGAACGAATGCAAGAGAAGACATAGGTGGTCTCCTTGACTTTAACACACCATCACATCATTTGCATTACTGGGGCTGGGGGACACATTTCAGTGTTCAGAAAGAAAAGAATCTTCTCTGGGAAAAAGAAAAAAGTAAAAGCATCCTGGCTAAGATAAAGAAGAACCAGACAGCTCTTGTATAAAGTGAAGTTAAATCTTATCACTACTAATGAAGGATTGTGTCTTGGAATCCCTGCAGATCTACAGACAATGCAAAAATTTGCTCATGGGGACTCAGTTATAAAGACAGGACACATGGGACTTTAGCTAACAGGCAACGCCAGCCCTAAAAGGTAGAAAATCAGAACTCATTGCAAGTCAGTGGAAACCCAGACTGCTTTACTGCCTTACTTATTTGAGCTCTTTGAGGTGCTATCCTTGCTATGGCTGGTGATCCCTGGGCCAGTTTGGAAGCCTGCTTGTCTGGAGTCATCATGGCATTGCCATTAGAATCATTGCACAGGATGGGCAAACTGATTTCCTTCTTGGTGATATGGGTTTCTGCACTCTCATTTTCTGCTTGAGTTTCCTTGTCAGTGGACGACTTCTTGTTCAGCAAGTTACTGATCTCCATGATGTTTCCTATGATTTCCACTGGCCCAGTTAAGTTCTTTTTTCTAGATGGAAGATCATCTTTTGCCTTCTTCAGATACGAAGCTGGGGCCCAGCCCTCTTTGCCTAGATACCTGCAGATGCAAAAGGAAACTTCATATCAAACAGTCTTCTCACACATTTCAGGTATAATAGCTAAGGCAGAAGTGATGGATGATAACTTAAACCAAAATTTGCGGTTCTCAGATAAGGTTTTGTGGTCTCCATTTATTACCTATCGAACAGGCATCTCAAAGTCAGCTGAGCTAGAAGTGAACTGTGAACTGCTGTTAAAAGCCACTTCTCATCCTAAGGAAGGGGTTTCTCTGGAGAAAAAATACAGTTACCCACAAGGCAAAGGGCTTCAGCAGTTTGTTTTACGCCACATTTAGACAGTACTAGGCAAACTCAGTATTTTCCCATACAGCAAAAAAAGCAAACTATTGAGTAAAATATTTTAATACTTCCTAGTGGCAACTCAAAATGGAAAAGGACTAAGTAAGAGTGTACAGAGCCCCTACATATGCAGTTTATAAGGCCCTCGTGCAAGCCTTCCCTCTTACAATTGTAATAATGAACAGCACCCCTCCTCCCACAACTCCCAGGCCTGTATGATCAGCATCTCTTATGGAGAATATGGGACTCTTAAACCACTGCAGCTTCCTCTAGCACTACAAGGTCAAAACCCAATTCAACTAAAGAAAAATAGCTTTGATGAAGACTTGTTTTCCTCAACAACCTAGGGGCTATTTGAATAAACTTGGAAATCTGAACAGACACCTAAATCCAGTACGTGTATTCCCAGAGCACCAGCCTGAGCTGCTCATGCTACACTTCAAACTGAAGTCATTCTTCCACAACTGGGCTTTTGGGAAGATGGTTTTTCTAACTCCTGCCATTCCTAACACCTCAGAAGGGATTTCAGATTACAATCAGACTCCAGGGAGGACTACATGGATGAACTCTGCTTTCCCTAATGAAACCCAAACTTACTACAGAGTGAGTCACTGAAACCCTGCTCTCTTTAATCTCTCAAGATACCCTAAGCAGGTGCTTGATCTGTAAGTGAGAAAGCAGGCACCATTAAAATCTTGGTGCTCAGGAAATCTGCAGGAAATACTAAGGTTAAAACAGTAGGACTTTAAGGCTCTTTAATGAAAATTGAGACTCATTAGACAGCAGAGGAAGGAGCTAGGGGAGGGGCTGGGGGGGAAATGTCAGCAAACCATTCCCTGGCAGATGAGTAACTTTGTCATATCAACACCTGGATTCTGAGATTTGAAGTGAGATTTCTGAACCAGGGTACACTCTGGGCTCATTCACCACATCCAGACACTGAAGAGTGGCACTAAGACTTTACAGGGAGAACAGGAAAATGCAGCATAGGTTTGCTTCCTTACACTGCCTTAGTCTTCCTGTACAAAAGCAAATACTATTGCTGCACATCTAGCTGTGATCACAAGGATCTTTCGGTCCAAAATTTTGTCTTTTCCGCCCCTACCATCTAGATCAGCCAGGACACTAGAGATGCTGCTTCTCCCTATAGATCTGCCTTCCGGCACACATGAAGGCAAAAATATGGCATCTACCCTGCTCAGAGTTTAGCAACAAGTTTTTCCGAAGGTTCTGGTGTTAAAGGAAAGCATCCCAACAGCTCTGGGCTTTGTTTGCCACATGGAAATTAACAAGTAACAGCAAAATGCTACTTGGTTTGGCTTCCAACAGATGCATAGCATCCAGCCATTGATACCATGTCAAGACGCAATTTGGATCTATGCAATTCTGGCCCCTTCAAGGCTTTTCTGATAAGCCTCAAACCATGTCAAAAAAAGAAAAAGGCCTCAATATGTGCCATGTCCTCTACTGTGGCAAGGCACCTCTCAGTGCCATTTGTCAAGCCCTTAAGACTTTTGGCTTCATCCCCTTTTGCAGCAGACAACCCTTTTGCAGAGCTATGACCAATGCTTTCTGCTGCATGTGCCTCAGGGAAGTGTTTGTTTGTGGGGTTTTTTGTTTGTATGTTTTGGGTTTTGTGGGTTTTTTTTGTTTGTTTGTTTGTTTTAGTGGGGAGTTGGTTTGTTTTTTTTTAAAGGACATTTATAACTTCACATGATCTAGAGATGTAAAGGTTTTCATCTGTGAGAAAGCCACACTGGCCAATGCACTGAGCGCTCCAGTTCCAAAGGTTACTTTCAACAGAGCTTGATTGTGCAAAATCAGCAAGAAAACACCAGTTTACATCCATCTTAGTTTGTGGGCGACTTAACGTGTTTAAGATCAGAAAGGCAGCCACAGGCAGGTTCTGTACTGGCTCGTTAGTTCTCCTGCCAACTACAGTATTTGGATCAGCCCCTATAACCCTGCTGCTTCAGATACCTCTGATCTCACATAGTTTCTCCCAATGAATAGTAGTGGCAATAGCTGGACAGTTAATAACTCTGGGCAACATACCCTCAGCAGAGAGGCTGTTGCTGGTTATTTCTTCCTGTGAGTTAGTAAATTCAACCCAAAGTTAATGCTGAGCAGTAGCTGCCAGCAACCGTCAGCTTATTTGTGCAACTTCACAAATAAAAGCTACTTATATAAGTCAAATAGGTTTACATTTTTCACCTTAGCCATTGAACCTGGTAACATCAAAGCCCTTTGCAAACATCACCTTAGAATGCTACTTGATATCCCCATTTTATAGGTAAAAAAACCTAAGGCAACTGCTAATCAACTTCAGAGAAGTCCTGAACCAGTAACGATGATGTTCATTTCACATTCAAAAGTTGAATCACAACTATTCTTCCTTCATTTATATTCGCAGCCTACTGGAGACATTTCAAACCCCATCTGAGATTCCTCCTCATTTCAGTGCCACTACCACACCCAATTGCACTTCATTCACGTGGGCTGAGGCTCAGAATGAACCACAAAATGAAGATGCTGGCAAAGAACAAAAGCTTTACTTAGCATATTGCTACTGACTTGGTCTGCAATCCACTTGGGTACCATGAGATTACCTCCAGGTGACAGTAACTGCTACAAAGCAAGATCTAAATGATGGATATAATGCCAGCTATGATTATAATAGCACACAGATCCACTGAACTCAGTAGAAGAGTAAGAAGGATCCCAGGTCAGAGCCTTCCTTTTGCTTCTCCAGAGTCCCAGTGAATTTTTTATTTTTTAAGTTGTAATACACACGACAAAATAAAGGAAGACACCAATATTGCCTCTAGCTTCCAACAGTACCGAGTTGGGAGGGTTGCAGAATTAGATGCAGTGATTTGGTTCCTTGGTAATTCCAAAACCCTCCCTGTTTATATTACATGAAGGAAAAAATGGATTCAAACCATAGGAATGTTAAAAAAAAAAGTCAGAAGTGCCTCTGCGAGTCTGAATCCGAGAGTCACATCTGCTTTCCAGCTCCAGAGCACTGGAATTACTCCAGAGGGAAGCAAACTAGGGGAAAAAAAAAAAAAGAGAGAGAGAAAAAGAGGGAAAAAAAAGAAAAAGAAGGACAGGAAATGAGGATCAGCACATGGCCAGGAATTTGGGGAAATTACATATTTAAGGTGGAACAAGCTAATGTCTTTAAGGTGGATTCCATTTGCAAGCTGCTGGATTTGTTTTTATTTCTACACACTGATGAGAGTTTGGTCTCCATTACCCAGCCCAGCAGACAAGGAAGCAGGATTCAACTGCTGTCTCTTCGTGCTCCCTCGCCCCTCACACTCACTACAGGAGAAGTTCCTCCTTTTAAGGCACTCAATACTCAGAAAAGCATACTACTGCAGAAGAGGTGCCTTTTCTGAGTGGTACCTAACAGTATTCCGAGCATTTTAAGTCTAATAAACAGCACAAGAAGTTGGAGATCAGCTACCCAGGCTGCAAAGGACCAGCCTGCAGGGATGGATTACCGCATCAACATTTCCAAAAGTGTTATCCATGGGGAAAAAAAACCCTGTCTTTAAGAGCAGTTTAATCCTCCAGCATATGCTCCAGAGCAGCAGAGAGGATGATGGCTGACACGCAACACACTTGTCACACACATACAAGGAGCACCTAAACCACCTTTCAATAAGAGGGGTTGCTCAGCTCAAAATGCCTCTTACAAAACAGCCAAGGGCATGCTGCATTGTCAAGCTACCGTGGGTGGCTGGGGCATCAGCTCTACTTCCAGAAGGCCACCACGAAGGAGCCACTTAAGCCACTGCAGCAAGTGTCACTGTCAGAATGCACTTCTGCTATATAGAAAAACGTGTATTTTGGGTTGTCCCAAAGGAGTGTGTGACCAAAAGGAAAAAAAAATCCTGCTTATTGTAGAATGATTAATACAGCAAAGGGGAACGTACAACAGTAATACAGTTGCATTTCAGAAGGAGAATATCAAAATAAACTGAAGATTTCTTGCAATGTTTCTCCACTCACAAAACCTATGTACTCTTGATTCCTCTGTCTGCAACTTTGAATTCTAATTCTGTGAATGATTAACGGAGGAAAAAAGTGACCTGACCAAACCCAGGCATTTTTTAGTTCCTCCTATCTAGAGAGCCTTCCTGGCTCCACTGCTATCTTTATTAGCCTATTCCCTCTACAGGAGCATTAGAGAGAAGAAAAGGGGAAAAAAACCCAAAAAAGAACAGAAACAACAGTTTTCTAAGTAAGGGACAACAAGAAAAAAAACATTGCTTCAGTCAGCATTTTCATAGTCCTCATTCATAGCAATGAATCAAGCAGAACTCAAACACAAGCAAGTTAAAGCTTGAGGAGGGAAAGGGGAAAAAAAATCACTGTAATTACAGGCTGAACAGAAAAAGATGATTAGATGAGATGTTTTACACTGCCCAAGAGATAAATCTCCGTTTTTAAGCCACCTGTTGTATCACAGCTCATTTAGAGAGAAATAGGATGTCACAGCACTGTCAGATCCATAGATACAAGGGGCAGAATCATGAGAGAGCATTAAAACTTAAGTGCTGCATAAGCTTAGATGGAGAAAGCTCTCATTAAGTACTTATCCTGACACCTTCTATCACTATCTGAGACTATCTAACCTACGCTCTCCCCATCAGAATCCCCTCTTTTTTTTAAAAAAAAAAAAAAGCTTAGGTCACAAGTCTCCACTATGACTGTTGTTTTAAATGCAGAAAAGTTTGATACATGATGATAACTTTGCCTGCCCTTGGAATTCAGTTCCTCTACATTAGGAATACCCAATGTGAACAGGGAGAAATCAGGCAAATTAGTTAAAACTATTGGCATGTTTGGAAAAGTGCTACAGCCAGCAAACTGATCTCTTATATCCCTGCAAATAGCACTACTGCCCCAAACAGCTCAAGAGACCACAGTCAGCCTTTCAGCATCACTATAAATAGATTTAAACATGTTGCGGAACAACTCTGATACTGGAAACACATTAGAATTACACACAACAGAAAGCCTTGTTAGGTCTCTCAGATCTTAAGTCAGATATGGGTTTTTAACTTGAAGGAAGTTAAAAAAAAAAATAAAATCTACAAGTTCAGGAATTTCCCCGCTGGAATGGTCCACAGCTCTTGCAGACACTGTTACTTTAACCACCACTGCATTGTCTCAGCCTTTTCTTTACATTTCTTCAAGAGGCATTATGAACAATTTGGGATTATTCTTTGCCCAGCTACAGAATTATTTAAAAGCTAACATTAAGTGAATGATCAGAAGAGTTCACTGTCACAGGTTCTGCAGCAATCTGGCTGCACAGTTTCTTTACCTTATGTACCACCATCCTTCCAGGTTCTTTTGGATGACCTCCACGGTGACCCCTTTTTCGAACCCAATCTCATCCTTCCCCTGGCTGGCATACGGCTGGATAGTGACATATTTCTCTTCTAGTGAAGGGAGAAAAGGCAACATCAGTTAGGGTCAGAATTAGTCCAGCTGTTTTTCTGTTCTGCTTGCTTTTAAACTGTTATGCAGTGATTACGTGGAGCCATTACAAAAGGCGGAGCCCTGCTCAGGGGCCCACTGATTATTTATGCTGACGACATGACAGATAATCAGCCCCTTGCCACTACCCTGCTGCTGATAATCTTAAAGCGTTTCCATG
>VWZZ01006565.1:1160210-1396914 GCA_013399095.1 Psophia crepitans | reverse complement strand
TCAAGCGGGTAAGGGAGAGGATTTGAAGCTGGACTTAACTCCCATACTGTAACTTGACAGAATGAACCCGGCTGCCAAATCAGGCAAGCGTCACCGCGGGAGCTCTTTCCAGTTGGCTCTTTTGAACATGCACATGGCTGCACGAAGCGTTGAGCGTTGTGTTACTGCAACCCGAGCCCTGCACCCCGAGAGGGACCGATCCTCCCCAGCTCGGAGGGGCCGGCCCATCGCTCTGCTCTCCTTCGCGCCTCTCGAACAGCACAGAACTACAGCAACAAGCTTGAAACAGTATTAAAGAATGACAAAAGAATTAAAGGGTTTGCACTTGACAGGAGACCATGCAGCATCTTGCGTTCATGGGTTGTGAAGTGTTTCGCAAACGTACTTTCGCTAGACCTCGCTCCAGAGACACACATGAGTGGCAGTGGTAAAGGAGGGCCAGAACTAAGCTACATACTTCAAAAGCACAGGCTAGATTTCAAGTATGGTATTTGAGCCAAAAACACTATCCCTATTCATCTCCAGCAGCTATCCCCTTCCCAGCTGGGCAGAGGTGAAGAGACTTACTGAGAGCAAGGCAATACGCAGAATGGAACAGACACTTTCACAGCATCTTCCTCCACCCACCAGGAGTCATTTACTGCAGCATTTCCATCACGCTCAAGGTCAACATTTTCCTCTATTAGCTTAAAAACGTTACAACTGGCATTGAAAACGTGAACCATCAGCCTTGCTCTGCAGCAGCAGACACGGGAAGTGTTACCAAACCCCTCTCCCACACCCAAGTTATAGTGCATGTGACAGCACGAGTTTCTGTAGCCGGATCAAAGGCAGGGCAAGCAAGCACTAAAGTGCACCCCAACCAGCCTTCCTAGCCCTTTCTACTGGTAGTTGCAGCAAGGCATGGCCAGGAATAAATACAAGGTTGTCAGTGCACAGGAATGGGCAGGAAATAAGTGAATCCAGAGCTCCTGATCACTGCAAAACAAAGGAGCTATGGAAAGGTTGCAGCAGCTTGAGGCAAACACTTTTGGAGAGAGCAAAGCAGACCCAACCATCTGTTTGGTTTTGTGGCTGAATTGCATTTTGTTGCTGGGTAAAGTACGGAAACTTTAAAAAAAAAAACCCAACACACCCTTACTGAGACAAAGTAAGAAATACCACCTCAAAAAGGGGAAAAAGAAATGTTGGCAGAGCATCTGATGCAGAAAATTCAGCAAAGCTACATCTCTGAAGTCAGCTTCCCTCAAAGGGTTGCACTTCGATCCTTCTAATTCTGATAGGGTAAACCCTGTCAAAACCTTTGCCTCCAAGAGGAGAATGCTCTCCTGCTCTCCCCTAGGAAGGCTGCTTTAGCTGTTTTATCCCTGTTAAGGGATTTCAGCTAGTTCGTAATTAGCACCATCAGGATACGACACCTTCCCCACAGAAATATTCTACTACAAGATGGGGCCTGACAAATGAAACCCAGCTTCAAAGTCACAGGACAGTTTTCCTAGCTGGGTTTCTGTGCTGCATGGTAAAAGCAGACTCATTTTTCTTCTGTTTCAAGTGACTGCTGCTGAAGGAGTTACGTGCCCAGTTTCCACTGCATGCAAAGCTCCAAGCACTAAACTGCAGAAGATGCCTGGGCAGCTAGAGCTCATCCCTGAGAGGAAAGGGCCAAGGGAAAGGTCAGGTGCCCAGATACACATCCAGACACTTCCAGGGTTGTTTCTAACACAGTAATAAAGAGCTAAGCCATGTGTTTGCTGAGCTGTTGGAAGACGACTCTGCTTTGTCCTCCTTTGTAGGAGGCCACAAGTGAGGTGCTGCTCACTTCTGGATTTCAGCGCAGCTTTCCAAACTCCTGCTGCAGCAGGACTCCTCCTGTGTGAGGAGTTGAGACAGCGGGCACCTGTCAACCCCAACGACATTTCTGAGTCTGATCATTCAAGAGAGATCAAAGTTTGGGGTGAGGATCCTCTGCAAAGTAGGATGCAATCACCTTCCAAACATTAGATCGCTTCCTCTCTCACACAAACCCACTCTTTCCATTCCAGGTATAGATGACTGGCTTTCCAGGGAAAAGGACAACAGATCCATGCAAGCTACTACAATGCCCAGCAAATTTTGCCAACACAGCTTCTGGGCCGCTATGCATGTGGGCACACATCACTGCCCTACCTGTTCATTACTGCCTTCCTCCCAGCCACCAACTCCTTCACATCCCTTCGCTTAGTTGCAAGGTAATGCAGAATCATAGAATGGTTAGGTCTGGAAGGGATCACAAGGATCATCTAGTTCTAACTCACCCACCATGGGCAGGGACACTCTACACTAGACCAGGCTGCCCAAAGCCCCATCCAGTCTGGTTTGAACACTTCCAGGGATGGGGTAACCTGTTCCAGTGCCTCACCACCCTCACAGCAAAGAATTTCTTCCTAATGTCTAATCTAAATCCCCCCTCTTTTAGTTTAAACCCATTACACCTTGTCCTGTCACTACAGGACTTCTCCCTAATAACAGCCTCTCTCCGGCTTTCCTGTAGGTCCCCTTTAGGTATTGGAAGGCCGTGATTAGGTCTCCCCAGAGCCTCCTCTTCTCTAGGCTGAACAACCCTAATTCCCTCAGCCTGTCCTCATAGGAGAGGTGCTCCAGCCCTCTGATCAGCTTTGCGGCCCTCCTCTAGACTTGCTCCAGCAGCTCCATGTCTTTCCTGTACTGAGGATTCCAGAGCTGACACGCAGTACTCCAGGTGGGGTCTCACAAGAACGGAGTAGAGGGGGAGAATCACCTCTCTCGACCTGCTGGCCACACTATTTCTGATGCAGATCAGGACACAGTTGGCTTTCTGGGCTGCCAGCACACACTGCTGGCTCATGTTGAGTTTTTCATCAACCAGCAACCCCCAGTCCTTCTCCTCAGGGCTGCCCTCAATTCATTCTCCACCCAGCCTGTAGTTGTGCTTGGAATTGCGCCAACCCATGTGTAGGACCTTGCACTTGGCCTTGTTGAATTTTGTGATTCGCACTGGTCCACCTCTCTAGCTTGTCAAGATCCCTCTGGATGACATCCTCCAACTCCTCTCATTCTGCTGAAACAGGCCAGGAAGGACTGTTGAGGTCATGCATTGAAAAAGCAGCTGTCAGCTCCATGGAAAAGCCACATCCTCAGCTGAGAGCGCTTCAACCTCTTTTCTGAGGTTGTTACCATTGCTCGGGTTTACTGAGAACACTGCTCTTGAGCAGCACTCTGGCCTGAGGTTACTGCTCTGTATGTGCTGCCTCAGTCAGTGGCTCTGAATGACCAGAGACACTGTCCAGCTCTAGAAAACTAGAAAACTCTAGAAAACTGAAATACTGAGTTGCTAAGAAAGATGGACCCTCATCCAAGTACTGTGACCCTGGGATACACAGGTGAGACTGGTAGGCTGTTCTGAGCTGCCAATGTCCTAACCTGTTCATGAGCACCTCTGTTGCTTAGATCTTCAGTCTCATATCTTTCAGTTCAAGACTCTCACTCAGAGGAGAGCCTTTGGTCACTTTCTCCATACACAGAGGGAGGGGAAAAAAGACCCAATGGAAGTAGGAAGGGAAGAGATGAAAAAAAAATAAAAATCATTCTTTCATGATGCAAGACAACCAAAACAGTGTTAAAAATCCACTAAGAAAAGGAGGTCCTATAGTGTTTTTGTTTAGCAGTTCTGTTTTAAGCCTACATACCAAAACCAGGAAGCCACCGTTACAATTTCCCCTTGCAAAGTGCTTTCACAGCAAAAATCACAGCCATTTCCAAGATTACACACGTTTGGTTTCTTTCAGAGGTGCAGGGGATACCACAAACATACATGAGGTTTTAACTTAAACAGTATTCTGGAGATATGGGCCCCTTTACAACCGAAGTGTAATTCTGTTTTGCTTCTCAAAGACTATCTTTAGCCAGTGGATGATTTGTATAAACCAAGATTTGCTGAAGGGAGCAGTGGAGCTTTCAGTGGATGTGTCACTTAAGAGGATTGATGTAGCATTCAACGTATCAGATTACTATTTAAAAGCCTTTAAGAGCAGATATTTGACACTTCATGACTGATACATACAGTTACTGGAAAGACTTAATACAGACAAATAGCTTCATGAGAGAATCAGCAGAGCATCAGCCAGTAGAAAGACAGTGCTACAAGTTACACTGAAAAATCTGAAATATCATACTGGTTTTGTTCAGATACTATGACAGGCAATGGTATAAAACACAAGTCAGTGAACCACCTCAGACCTACCAAAGTTATATGCCTAGATCTACAGAGAATGTAAAAGTGTTTAATTCTGATTCATTAAGTTTTGACTTAACAATTACTAGCAAAAAAAACCAACAAAACCAAAACCCAAAACACCCACCACACAGAAATATAATTTGTATTCCCCAGCTGCAGCTTCCGTTACATCAACTTCACCATTGAGGTCAAGTGGACAGAATAAACTTTACTACATGCTACAAAGCACATACATCAGCTAAAAGGCTGCAGTTTGGAAATAATGGGATGAGAGTCCTACTCCCCTTCAAGATCTGCTGAAAACTGCATAAAGGTGCCTCTGTTCTTAATGTGACACCTAGAGATGTGTTAATAGGTCAATTAGCCAACTTCACTTATGTGTCTTTACTTCTAATTTGCAGGTCAAAGATACCTTCCCCAGCTGAACCGAAAGAGGTATCTACCTCTACTGGAAATTCAGCTGCACGAGAAAATCTGAACAAGGCACGCATGCAGAAGCAAAGCCTGTTTGGCAAAGAGCTACGATACACGTCTGTCACTCCGGACATTATCCAACTGCAACCCTCTTACCTTGGAAGACAAGGATTAGTATGTGCCATTCTTCCCCCTCCCTGGACACAGACACTACTTAAAATGCGCACAAAGATTTCTGCACTGTTTAGACTACCCAACTTATACCACCCACTTGTAGCTGTGCTCTGCCCAGCCTTCCCAGACATCCAGCACTCATTCCATTAGTTATTCCAAAGCCTCACTTCCCTATCAACCATTATTCTCCTGCCTTTTCTCCTCCGCAAAGAAAGGCAATGCTTCTTTTTTACTCTGGTTCCACCTAAAGTCTCCTGAAGAAAGACAATAGAGGCTTGGGGTCAAAATAGACACACAGACCCTGGTGGATCACTAGGAAAACAGTGTGGACAGCAGAGGACAGTTCCCATGTTCTTGTAACAGGTCACAACACTACAGAGAAGGCTTCTTCTAGCAACTGAGATTTCTGATCGGCAAGTGTACACCGTTTGTTGCAGTCCAGGTGCGTGGTGTGCTTATATAGAGGACAAAGCATCTGAGCTGTACAATGCCCTGCATTACAGATACGCACAGATGTAACACATCCATGTTATTTTCAACAGAGCTGGTACAAGCCAGCCAGTGGTATGAGAGTTATGGGTTGCTTCTTCACAAGTCAGACTTCTAATGCCCTCGTATGGCTGTTAGAGATGGGGGGGAACCCAAACCAAACCAACAGTATAACCATTTTGTGTCCCTTCAGCAACATAACCATGCTCTGCCAAGCTGAGGCCTTTCCTGTGCACAAATAGCGATAGCTTTAAAACTGAAAAGCTGCTTTATAAACAGCTTTCGAATGTGCGCCTAGTGCTGCAGCAGCTGAGACTGTTGGCAATTCTCATCAAGTAGTAAAAGACCCCCTTTGCAGCCATAGTGTAGTGGGGACTGAACTATTCCCTCTGTCTCACCCAGCCTGTTCAATGGCTATAATACAACATACTCATTTGCAGAAAAAATAGGGATGCTACATTTCACTTGTTAAATTTTAGGAAGACAACGTCAATGACGGCTATTTTTGGGTAACGGCAGACCACGACAGCAGTGCTTTGTGTTTTTAACTTTTGTGTAGGATTATAGCTTAATAATTAAATTTTAATAATTAAAGAGCCAGCAGATGTGTCCATTCCATTACGCTCCCTTTAAACAGCATACGCCCAAACAGGTTTTCTTTTGTTTCACCTGCTGTACTTCTGTCTACTAGCAAATAAGTTTTAGGCACTGGATATGGCATTTTCCGTATCAGATGACCTGTTAAGACACCTCTTCTGCAGGAAAAAAACCAGCTTAGAACAGCTAGGATGAAGCTCCATCCTTTCCTGAAGAACCTGTACCTAGTTGTCTGACAGAGCTAGAGAGAGCCTGTGAGACTCCTCCACTCCTATCTATCAAACCAGAATTTCAGATTTTACACATGCGCTCACGCACACACACACTACATATTAAAGTTATGAGGTGTCTTGAAAAGGCAACTTGGTCCCTCCTCTAGCTGTCTGGATTTATACTTACTGCCAGGTCAAGGAAAGCAGACCTACAATTTTACTGCTCAAGTTGTAACGTAGAGCTTCAGTAGTGCTTTCCAAATCTTCTTTATTCAATCTTCCCGATTCCCTTGGCACTGGTTATTTCAGATTCCTTCTAGTCTATCACCAAGGTAACGGTTCCTTTCCCCAACATCTTCAAAATCCTCTATCACTGATGCTCGTCACCGTTAGAGCCCTGATCCGGCCCTTCAACCTCCTTCTACACAGCCACCCCCTGTCTCCTTTGCCCCTTCCCAGCCTTTTAGCACACTGCTCTTGCCCAAGGCTCTTGGCACAGCAGCACTCTGGTATTTCGGCCAGACTTCTACCAAGTGTACACCCAATTCAGTTGTCCCGTCTTGAATTTTCATACCTGTGTGTGTGTGTGTCTTGCTTCAATATCCTACTACACACTCTCACATGTTCTGCTGCCTTTGGATTTACCACTCCTCCAAATCCTTTCATCTTCTCCCACTCAGCTCCATGCTTTTCTTATGATGCTTCATCAACCTGAGTAGGCTCCATCCTCTGTGGTATCAAATAACCTGAAACTTTCAAATCCTTCCTAAAATAAGCCTTACCTACCCTGACTTCCTGCCTTGCCAAAAAAGCTTAGGTTTAGTTCTTCTCCAAAAGCTTTTAAAAATACCAAATAAATATCACTTTCCACTGTGAAAAACCTTTTGGCCGTAATAAGATGCATGCCAAATTGCCACTTGCCCAGGCTCCTTTGATGCGCAGATCTCACTCTCTTTGTTTAGGCTGTAAACTATTTGGGACAGGAACCTTGCTTTTAAGCTGCTAAAATACCATGCACTTTTCCAGCCCTGCATAATCAGTCTCATCTCTCCCAGGCAAACGGCCAGCGCACATACATTTCTGCTTCCAAGTTCCGAGCGCCCTGTTTTGCATACCTCTTTCACCTATATTTCATAAGTTTGCTCTTTTCTGCCTCCATAAATAAGTGTGGAAGTTATCCGCAGCACTTCAGGAGCCAACCAAGTCAGGGAGTAATTTCCTTTGCTCAGCTGGCATGCCTGCCCCCAACTTTCTGTGACCCCATCCTTGTTTGATATGCCGGTAAGGGTGGGGATGGGGGAACTAGCCTAAAAATTAGCCAATTAATGATTTCTCAGCAAAATGCAACAGCCTCAACCCTACATCTTCCAAACCACACAAGAATTTTCTTTCAAAATACTTTCCCCTCAGTCAGCAGTCTGCACTCGCCCTCCCCCACTCCTCCGCTCCACTCCCCCTTTGTCAGACCTGCTTCTGGAAAAAGTCTCGCTGTTCCAGAAAGCGATGCATTAATTCAACATGGATTTTGTTTTACTTGTCTACATATTCAGCAGAGAAAGTAACTGTCCACAGTTACCAAGTGTGTTCATCTGCAGACAGGAGCTCTTCAGCCTTCGTCTGTCCTGTGTGTTGCCCTCCCTCCCCTTTTTTTTAAAAACAAAACAAAAAAACCTCATGCCAACAGATAGGAAAGAACAATAATGACGTTTCTTCTAAACAGTTCTGCATTGCACATGCTCTTTCATCAACCAGCAAAGGGCAATAAACATTTACTACTTTCTTTGGAGCACAGAGAAGGGGGGGGGGGAAAAAAACCAAAAAACCCCTAACAAACTAAGCCTGAAGTTGCTCTGTGCTGGTTTGATTTAGCACAGCAAAGCAGCCTTGTGCTGTGACTGACAAACATTTCACCAGCATCAAGGGCAAGCAAGGAAAAAGTGAAAACAAAGGGAGAAGTCTTGTGGGTAATGAAGGGGCTGCCAAAGAGGGCAAAGCAGCTCTGGTGGGATGCTGGAAAGGGTAAGAGTGCATGAGCACACCAGCCAGCTGGCTGCAGAACGACCCACCCAAGCTAGGAGATGGGCTTCAAGTATCAAGACCAACTCAAGATGGGGTTCAAGTATCAAGATCTCTGCATTGCAAGGCTGTCTTCCCTCTGTGCCCCATCCAGCTTTTCCTATCAAGCTCCCTCTCTCCATAAGTTAGGGAAGCAGTAGGAAGACCTATAGTTTAAGTTCTAACTTCAACTCTTTCATTGAATAGATTATTTCTTGTGCTAGCAGCTTCTCTTAAATAATAGGCTCATTTGGCAGAAATTCAGCCTGTATGTCACTATATAGTTGATATGAATAATTTTAAAGTACTTTCCTGCATTGTAAGAGCTCCAGTTGAAAGTGTTGGGCACAAAACCAAAGGAGCAATAACTTTTGTCAAGTATCTGGCACACAAAACAGGCATGTAAGCCCCCACTTTTCCCAATCAAACTGTAATAGCACAAATGGTTTCTCATGAAATTAGCCTGTAAACAATCCTAAGCCCTCTTCCAATGGAAGTTCCAAATAAATGCCTGTGTAGAGTTAGCATTTTACTCGCTACAAGAGAACATAAAATCTGCACCCTGCTCATCTAACAAGTGTCAGGACTGAGGAAAAACCACAAACGTACAGGTTTCTCCTCCAATCCATATTTGTATTATTGGAGCTTCATAATGCATAGACAAAAGTTTAGAAGACGTACCACATTTAAAAACATTTTTTTTAAAAAAAAAAAGACAATCTCTACAGCCACATAAGAAACATAAACCAATGTAATCTCTTAGATCTGGGCACACCATGGACCATTTTAAAGAGCGTAGTTCAGCAACAAATGTCATCTGTTTCTCTTTGTAAAAACAGACTACAGCTGTTCTCTTTGCAGATTTTTTTTTCCCAGCTTGAAAAAAGGAGCACTACCATTCGATAATAAGTCTTTCAACTTTCTTATTCACAGATCTAGTAACATTACTCCCAAATATCTGAAGTTCAGGGATGCTTAACCTCTTCAAATGGCTTTGGAAAGGGTAGAAATAAAAAAAAAAGTCACGTTACCCTGATAATTCTCCCCCTATTAGACAATCTGTAACAGAGAAGCAAACATCTTTCCCTTGTGCACTCAGGCATTTCCAAGTATTTTTAATATCCAAGTCATTTACAAAATCCTGGCCTTCAGAAACAACACTTAATTCCTTCAGTTCTGACCTTTAAGTGATTCTATCATAGACCTAGTTGGTAAAAATGCTTATTAGTGATACCCAAGCACCAAAATGAAGGGAAGCATCCTTTACAGCTTGCTTTTAAACTCCAGTGAACTCTTGGAGCTATCCCTTCCAACAGCAGGGACTATCTCAAGCAGAGTATCACTGGGTGGGAAGATTTTCAGCCAAAATGTTTAATTGAATTTATTTCCAAGGAAGAGGCCAAGTGGGGGAGGGAAAGCAAAATGTTTTGCCTGCATTGAACAATTCTGACAGCCTCCTGTTTGAGCAGCTCTAGTTCTTCTAGTGCTTTGGAGCAGAGACTTGAAGGTTGGCAGGGGTTGTGTGTGTACTCTTCATGTATTCTGTCATTTCTGTGCAAACCAACCCAAATTTGGCCTTGTTAGAAGTCTTTTGGGCTGGGGTGGAGGGAAAGAGGGGAGAAAAAATCTCTTCTGACCTCACATAAACTGTGATCTGTTAGAAAGCAGTGATCCAGACACCCAGAGAGACTCGGACTTTCAACAACTGCAGTTTAGAAGGGCTAGGTATTAGTACAGCAGCTATATATCTGCAGCTACACCAGATGATAAGGCTTCTCTCTCCAACCTGTCCCCAAGTATTCAAATCGCTTTCTTTACTTCCAATGAGCCTGCTATTGTAAGAGCTCCCTAACCTACTATTTCAGATGACATTAACCAGCTTATTTTGAGTCAGTCTGACTAGCTGTGGCTGAAATGCATTGGAGAGAGCTTATGGAAGCAGCTCAGCCATGAAAGGCACCCCAAAACTAGAGGTGCTGCAGCTGTGCCAAGTTCAAATGCTGAGATTTAGTTTGAGATAAAGCACAGTCTCCAACACAACCCCAGCATTGCTTGGGCCTAATAGGGAAGAAACTCTTATAGAGCAGGAAAAAGGCAGGGATAGAAGAGACTAGGGGAGCCTGTGGTGAGGAAGACTGCCAGGGAAGACACTGCAACATTGGTTAGAGGGCAGGTCTGGAGAAGATGCACATAGATAGTGGGCATAAGAGTGCACAAGGGAAAACCTGGGAACACAATGTAGGTCCTTGAGTCTTGCCAATCAACTATGCTAAGGGATAGATCATGCAGTCTTAATATTTTTTTGAGCTTTGTTTGCACTATTGTATGAAGATGAAATTATATATTTGTTTAAACTACTAAACAAATTGTTTAGAAAACTGATTGCCAGAAGTTCTCCCAGTTAAATTGCCAGGAACTATTTGGCAGAATTTGACAATACAAAGTAGCTCCTAAACTCTTGGAGTACAGAAGTAAGCACAAATTCTTTTTCACAAGACAGCATGTGTGCTTATGAGGGTTATTTTTGGTGCCTTCAGGCTGTATTTGGTGGCTGAGAAGTAAGACCTTGTCTTCTGAGGGTAGTTCCAGTTGCTGCAGGGTAAAGCTATAGTAGGAAGAACACCCCTTTGGTTAGTTTGGTTTCCTCAATAATACTTTGAGGCAAAGGTAAAAGGTCACTGAAAAGTTGTATGTGCTTGATCCACACATAAGTCTGCATACAGAACTGCCAGCAAAGCCAGGAGAAAATAAGTTTGCTACTTTAGTAGTACATTCTCTCCTTAGTAGGAAAAGACACTTTTTCCTCAACTGAGGATCTTCTCATGTGCTTACATTTGGTTCCATCCCCTCAGTAAGGTTGTCTGAAAGTTACACAGAGGTGCAAATGGTGCTTCCTCCCACATCCTTCCCCTTTAAAGAGCAATAAATACTACATCCAGACAATCTTACAGAAAGGGGAGAAGAGGATAGAAAGAGGTTCCTTTACTCTGGGAAAGATGATTTGCATGCACTGGAGGAATGCTTGGTTTAGAAGATTCCTCAGACTTTACCCAATGCAGCTTCAGAGCACAAGGTGTTTCACCACCCCACCCCCCATGCTCACTGTCAAAGCAGCAAAGCTAAGAGAAAGAAATAAAAAGAATGCTGCTACTAATGGTATTTTAAACACCTAGGACTGACACCAAAGGCTCCCGTAAGTTCTCAAGAAGTCTGTCTTTAATACCAAGCACTGCTTGCAAGGAAGAGAGGAGACCGAAACTTTCCACACCAGGCACTTTTCCAGTGCGCACAACTCTGACCGTGGCTTTTTGGCATTCTCCTCATTTTAATAGCCCTAAAAGTATCACTTGTCCTTATTGAGGTAGGAAAGACCAAGTATGAATATGCCTGAAGTTAAAACACAACAGATGTGAGCTTCCCCAAGCAGCATGAGGAGTCAGACTACAGAGTTACTCTAGGTTACTAGCCTCCCGCTCTTGGGGTGCCTAACGCTGGCTCCAAGACATCCTAAAGCTGTTGTGTACAAAATCCACACCTGAACTCAGGAGCTTCAGCCTCTCCCTACCAGAATGAAGAAGATGCAGACCCTGGCGCACAACAGCCAAAGCTGCAGTGTTGCTTTTGGTGCACCCTTAGGGGCTGGTGCCATAGGAAGCTATTAATTCACCTCGACTCTGCTGCCTGTTGACTATCCCGCCCAGCGTCCATCGCCGGTCCAGGCGTCTCAGATGAGCCTTGCGTCGTTTAGAAACTAGTTTGGAACATGGATGGAAACAAAAAAAGTAAAAAGAAAAAATGATGGGAGGGTGAGGAACAAAACCAAAACATGGTACTTACAAGCACTGGTCTTGTTAGCAGGAATGGGTTAGGTGGGATGCAGAAAATTTGGTTTAGTCTATATAGTACGGTGGGACAAGTTAGCTTCTTGAGCCTGAGCAATATGAGCCACCTGGAACTGTCACAAACTGCCACTGGCTTTCCTTAAAAAACCCAACTGAAAATATACACACGCCTCAGAACAAGTTGCACAACTGAATATAACTTGTCCAAGGAGGCTGCAGTGGCAGGACAGATCAACATCACTGCTGTTACATCTCCAAGTTAGGCTGCATGATCTTTGGAGATTTGCCTATTGGATATGAGATCAAGCCCAATAGGGCTCTAACCCTCTCTAAGCAAATTGTCACACTATAAACAAAATCCAGAAGAAAAAAAAAAAGCTGCTTCTCTTACTTGAGTTCACTTGTAACAGCAGCACTCAGAAACAGAACCCAAGTGAAGTGTCTGATGTCTCCTTACTTGCAACACGTGACTCACAATCGCTGCCACAGCCAATTCTCACGATTGAAACTTCCTATATACCGATTATAAGGAAAAACCTAACCTTGCAATTATTAGGTAGGCTCAAGAAGCTAAAAAGCCAGAACTGAGAATTAGTTACACAATGAAACAATAAGTTATGCTTAAAATATAAACAAAGACAAGACACCCATGGTAATGGCATTGTGAGAGCAGCTGTGCACAGAGGACACCACTTGTTTTCCAGATTGCAAATGTAGAACTGTACTCAGTTCCTTCTGCTTGTGAAGGTGTGAACAACACAGGGACCATTGGACTGGCACAGAAACATTGACAAACACTTTTTCCATTCAAGGGTTTCCATGCAAGTTTGGCAACTACTACAAGGGTGCTTGGTGCTGCCACAAAGCAATGCAAGATACTACACGTCAGCTATCACTAGGGCACAAATACAACTGTCTTGTTAGTGATGCTGGGAAGCTGTTCATAAACTCTGATATCACATTAATAATCACTCAATTCTGCTTATGTGCCCTCATTTGGGAACTATACCCTTATATTCATGAGAGCAGACACCACTGTCTTCTAGAACTACACTCTGCAGACAATCAGGCACAGCAAAATTATTTGATTGGGGAATGATGAGCTGAACAAGTAAAAAAATTAATAGCTTCCCCAAGAAGTGGCATTTGTGTTTTAGCCCTTTGTATCTATCAGGGACTTAAGACTAGAATTCTGCACCCAGCTCACTCTCCTCAATTTTTCCTCTGCTGTAAGGTCTTTCCTAGTCACCCTAAGTGAAGGCATGGTGAGTGGTGTTAACAGACAGAATGTCTAGTTTGTGATACTCTGTACTTCTCCTTTGACTCCCACGAGGGTCAAACAACCACCACAAATTGTCAGAGGAGCTGGATTTCAAGTTTACAGATCTCTGTGGTTTTTGGCTAATGGAAATCAGTGATCCTCTTGGAAGCCTCCTCTTGGTGGCACAGAAGATGAGCCATCTTCACTCCTTACTGGTAGTGTTTTTCTTACCAACCTCTTTAACCTGGTGGCTCTCTCCAAATCAACATGACATTAAGACTTCCAATTAAACACATGCTACACAAGAGGCAACACAGGACACCTCATTAGACATCCAGATTATAACAGAGAGAAAAGCTACAGCTAAATTCACAGTAAGGCTGCATTAGGAGGTTTCTATACAAAAGGGAAAAAATGAAAGATGTTGAACTTGAAGGCTTGCAGGAAGGAAGGATGTGGAAGGGGTAGGAATTTGCTTCAGGTGTCACAGAGCAGTCACCCACAGCTCCCTGATCACACCAGGGATTTGGAGGATTCAGTCATCCAGGAGCAGTCCTTGGACACGGTGGGTCACGCGGATCCACTACACCACGTCCTCCTTAACATATAAAAGGTCTATCACTGGGGATAGTCATATCACAACGATGCTTTTGTGTGAGTCATGGTTTTTTCTCCTCAACAACACTGAATGTTGCCCTTTGATCCCAGACTTGGACTTGGTTGGTCATGACACAAGTATTCACCAGAACGGTTATTTATCAGTAAGTGTCTAAACCTTTCCAGATACCATTTTAAGATGTTTACTTTAACAGCTCCTGTGGCTGTGAATGTTTCTTTAGATTGCTTTCTGAATGTTTTCCAAGCCTTGTAAGATGGTGTTGGTCTAAACACAGGTCCAGGTAGCAGTCAACTGTCTACCCTTACCCTGACAAAAGACATTGTGCAGGCTCATATGCAGGGAGGAAACACTTTTGTCTCTCAGGGAACAGACTATTTAAATAGAGACACATGGAAATATTACCACTATGTAGAGGCAGCATTATTACTATGTTGCATTCAGCACCTCCTTATCTCATGCCTGCCAGAGCAGAGCAGACCTCTGGGTCTGCCTGGCTTATGGACTTGTTCCAGGTCTGCTGCAAATGGAAAGGGCCAAGAGGCTGATACCGAATGCTCCCTACATCAGGGTTTCCATCCTTTCAAAGCAGGCAGAGCACAGATGTCTCAATTGCAGGAAGTCAATATCTCCACAATAACTCAATAACTCTGAAACTTGTATGAACTCTAAATCCAGGGGCTAGGGCACTTATTCCACTTAAAATGCCTTCTTCTTCAGCTATATTGGAGCTCCTTTCTCCTGCCTACTGATAAAGTGTTGTCAAGTTTTCTGTGTAACTATATTCACTTTTATATACTTTTCTTTAAGAGGGTGAATCCATGTTGTTCTTTCCTCTCTTATGGAATAACTATTAGAAGAATAGTCCAAGTAAAGGAAGAACTGGGGGGGAACAAAGAACAAAATAAGTCTCAGCTTATGTGGTTAATAACATAAACCAAAGTTACTGAAAAGCAAGCAAAAGCTGGGGCACATCATAGCAGCTGCAGAGCTAATGCAATTAGATCTGTCACTGAGGTGGAACCGAACAGAAAGGGAAGAACAGTCTCAGGTTTCAGCATATCTGGATTGGGAGTAAGGCAGGGAGCACGACTGCTGACCATAGCTGAGGAGAGCAGTGTAATGGATTAAAGGGAACCAAGAGGAAAAAAAGATAAGGAACATTTGATGGATTTTTCCATTACCCAGGAAAGACTGCTGTGTGGCAACAGCCCTGTGCAGAGTCCACTTCAGAGGGCAACATGAAAGGCAGAGGAGAGCTTGAAATGAAAGCAGTTTAGGCTATAAGGCTGCCAAGCATGCACCATATTTAAGTCAGGAAAAGGGAGGAAGCTACAGACCAACAGACAAGGCATTCTTCAACTCTCAGAAAAAAGCAGTAAGTTTTTGTTCTTTACTAACAGGGAAGCTTTACTAACTGCTTTTGCATCTGCTAATATGTTGCATCATACCAGACTGGTTCCTGGCCTACCAGTCTACAGCCAGTCTGTCTCTAAACCCTAAGTGACCCAGGATATGGGTAGCTTTGAGCAGGGAAAAATGTGTTACAGAGCCAAAGATTTCAATAAGCCACAGATGTCACCCTTGGGGCCCAGCACAAAGTTATGTTTTGCTTGTGTGCTGTTTTAATGGGCAGATGGTCACCCCAACACATCTCTAAGCCTCCTGCCTGTGCTAAGGAAAGGTCAGCTGAGTTTCCACATGCGTTTTACATAAGTGTCACGTCAAGAGCACCTACAAATTTAGCAAGAGATTCATTAGCATGGAGCAAATCATAATATAAGTGTCCTTTGTACACAGTTGCTACATGAGAACTCCATTAAGATGTGGTTAGTCTTTCATAATGGAAGAGAGGAACATGTGAGGTTGTATTATTCCATTTCTGGAACCTGAATTAAGCATCTTTAGCCAAAAACCAGCGCAGCTAAACACATATACATGGCAAATGGCATCTCAGTTTTAACAGAATGAGACCACACCAAATAAAATTACCTTTCCACACAATCATAGACCACAGCAAACAGCAGTAAAACTAGTTTCAAGGATTAATTAAAAAAAAGTGTAATAAGAAGCAAATTGTATTGAGAAGAATTATTAAAGTTAAATCTCACTCCTTTTAGTAGCCTGTAGCTATGACAAGCATCTTCCTCCAATTAAAAGCTTTCACTCGCATAATTTCTGCAAATAAGCCATGCAAGTTCTTTCCTATGGACATGAGAGTCCAAGACATCTACCAAAACATACTGCTTGGAATTGGACATAAGTTGTTTGCATGCTTTTTAAGGGTATTAAAATGAGCATCATTTCAGTTTTTGAACCATTTGTCATGCTGACAACCCAAGCTGGTCACAAAGTGACTATACTCCAATCTCTGCTACAACAATTTATTTACTGATAAAAGAGAGAAGAGGTTACTGCACTGGAATAACAGCCACACACGGCAGCAAGAGTTTTCAAAGTTTTCCTATGGGGACAAAAGCACAAAGTAAGCAAATACCAGTTTCCCCTTGATAACAAAAAGCTTTTCATACCTTCCCCAAGTTTGGATGTGTTGATGTCAGAGTCATCTCTGGTTCCATTTTGAGATTCCAGGTATGTAGCAGGAACCCAGCCCTGCTCCTCTGCTGTGCTCACAAACCACCAACCTACAAAAAGTAAAAAAATCGCTCAGTCGACATTAATGAGAACAATAGCAAGATGCTAACGAGAAGGTGGCACAGAGTCAGCAGCTTCGATGCAGGTTTGACTTATTCTGCAGCATCCTAGAAGAAAAGAGGGTTTAGTCCTATCATACCATTTCTATCAGATACTCTTACAGTGACAAACAAGTGTACAGGCAGGCCTTATGTAAAAAGGGTTGCAATGGAGCAAACATCAGTTTAAGAAACCTGAAGTCTATCCATGACAACTCTGATTTCTCCAATTCAGTCTCTCAAACCAAGTCCTGCAACATGTACATCTACAGTTTCAAAATGCTTTATATGTGTATATATGTTTATGGGAATGTATGGGAAATGACACAAACATTGCCTAAACCGTAACATGAGATACCACAGAAGTCAAAAGATGGAAATAGGAAAGATTTTAGTAGAAGATTTCAGCGCATGATGCAAAGTACTAAGTGCTTCTAGAGCACTTTCCACCACAGCCACTGTTTAACAAACATGACCCCAATTCAATGCCCTGGGAAGCTGGAAAGGACTACACAGAACAGAAATAAGAGAGAAAAGCTAACTGAAATGTTACTTCAGGCCATAAGCACCTTATTTGCCTTCCTATCTGAACATCCAAGCTTCTACTATCTACAAAAATGTTAACTATTCACCAACTATATGGGTCTAACCTTTACGTCACATCCATGGACGGATGAATAAAATTATAGGTGAGCCATCTTTAAGTTAAACAGGTCCCAATCGTAACAATCCTTGCCTCTTTTCTTGCTTGGCTACATTGAATTATGGAATCCTCCATCGGTTTTGATGTAGACTCACTCAACCAAGAGCCTGCTGCTCTTAGATATGAGCACAACTAGATCCTGTTCCATCAGGTAAGGTCAGGGTTAAGAGACAGAACAATGAAAAGCCAAGCCCATAAACAACTTCTGTCATTTTCTACAATCTCCCAGTCTCCCCAAAGATGCAAGTCCCTTTTTCAGGACAATGCAACCTACTGTTCAGCACCAGTCTTTCAGCCTCCCCAAAGGGACTTGAGAAAACAGCTACTTCTGGACATGGACCTCAGTTCAGACTTTAACGGCTGTCAAACCCAACCAGCTTCACAGGAGACTCCCAAGCCTGCCTGTGATGAGCAAACATGGGGATAAGCCAGCTTAGTCTATAAATAAATGGGGCACAAAACCTGATTAATTTATGGTGGGGCAAAGCCCTGAGTTGTGTGACAGCCGCACAGCCCTCCCATAGCTGGGAGGCCACAGCCCTGGGCCTGGCAAGGGGATGGGAGGCTTCGCTGGGCTCTGCCACCATGCAGCTTTCTTTAAAGAAAAAAAAAAGAAGCAGCCAGCTGAAACAACGGTCAAGTGTTCGCACTAGAAGTCACCCAAGCTTGTTCCAAATCCTGTCACGGAAGATTTTACCAGAAGACAGTAGTTACAAACCCTCATTTTCCTCCCTGGGGCCTGTGGCTGGGAGACAATGTGCCCCAAGCAAATCCCCTCACTTGCCACCGCACAGCTGCTAGGTAGCAATAGTTATTTACTCTCAAAACTCAGACATGGCTTTCCATTTTCTGGCCCAGCAGAGGTTTGGAAACTTTGCTTCACAAGGCTCATGGTTGGAAAGTTTAAAATTAGTTATCCCCCCTCAGCAGGAGGTAGATTCTCCTGCCACGAAGCCCACAGCAGTGAACAGGCAGCATCTGCCAGACTGTTCAAAAAAAAAAAAAAAACCAATCCAAAAACCAAAACTCACATCTTCATGGTTGTTCCTTATTTTACTAGTAACATATCGAAACGGGTAGCAAAAACAGTTTAACATACACTTATAATTAGGCACAAAATGTCAGAAGCTGGTTTTCAGCTGATATCAATTAGACTGGAATAGTTTATGCAAACTCTTCCTCAGAAAGAAATTAAACACAATTGCACAAAAAGGACTTGCCTACACTTAAAAATGTATGCTTAGGCCAAATTCAAACCATAGTGAAACCATCTTTGGGGGGCTGGATCACACAGCCTTGACGCCGACCCAGTGCTAGCCCGTTTCGCAACACAGCTCCTCTATTTGGCTCACCAAGCTGCACTGTGGCCTCGAGCTGAGTTTAAGATCTTGTGTTTGGGACCACAGTGTGGCTGAGCCTCCATCCATCCAAGCAGGGCTCCCTGCTAAAGGCAAACCCTCAGCCCCACACCTGGGCAAACATAGGCATGCCTCCCTGATATCCCCATACCTCCCTACTGCCATTCCCAGCTCCTGGAAGGTAGTGAAACCTCATGACTCCACTGATCTTATAAACAGGCTCCCACGTACCAGCTGGAGGTCAAGTCACATTTGAGGTATGTTACAGTCAAGTAACTCAACCAAACCCATGGCAACACGCAGACAGAGCATGTAACAAACTAAGTGAGGTTTTAAGCTGCTTTGATTCTTCAAGCCATCACTAAGATTAAAGAGCATTCAAGTTATAATTTATTTCTAAAGATTTCCTTCATAAGCTATGTGCAAGGGCAAAGTATAAATGAGAAACCTCCAAAACTACTGAGAAATCAGCAGCATCTGTCCAGGTTCCAAGCAGATGAGCCCCCATTCTGAAGGTTTTTTTTCCCCCCATTTCAAGTGTGCTTCTTGGAAGGACAGAAGAAAGGTTTTAATGCAGCTCTTTGAAATAGCATGCCCCCCAAAAAAAAAAACCAACAAAACCCCCCCCAAAAATCCAAAACACAAAACCCAGCATGTTTTACTTTAATAGCTTGAACAACTGAGAAGCCTGACCAACTCCCAGCAGCAGCCCTCAGCAGCAGAGAAGTCAAAAATGGATTCTCGCAAGCAAGACGTGTAAGGTCTTAGAGTGGCTGAGCAGACATTGCATAGGCAGCTCCCTCCTTATGAGGCAAAAATCTGAATTATGATGGCACATCTGAGCCATAACCCTACAGAGAGGAAATTACAGCATAGTGCAAGAATTGACAGACTCCTCGCAGAAAACGGCTGAAGCACAGACAAGTTCCACAATGCAGTCCGTGCATGACAGCCACGAACTGCAGAACTGCCCAGCTGATCCTGAAGTACTTGCTCTGCACTATCCCCTCCGAGGCATCAGGGCAGCTGCCATTTGGTCCCCCCACCCTTCCCCCCACCCCCAGGTTTATGGGGGGTCATGGTTTGCAGACAAATTAGCCAGATTGGCATCTGCTTGCAGAAAGTCAGGGCTCTAGTGGCACAAAATATCCCATCCCCTCCCCTGCCATCTTTTCCAACTCAGAGCATCACAGAAATGTTAGAAAACTTGCTTTTGAAACACAGAACAAAACATTGCATTTATTTTCAGTTCTCCCTCTATGCTGGAGTTGAGCTCAACTTCACAATCTGTTATTAAAACCATTCTGCAGCAACATCTGCAGGGAATTATGTAAAGTTATCTCTGTGCACTGCCAAGCCAGTCTGAGGTTCGCTCTTGCACTCACACCATCTGTAAAAATTAGGCAGCGCTTACAGCTCAAGTTAACTCTTACAGATGCCCCTATCTCTCAGGCATCAAAATGCAATGCTGAAGCTGATGTAGCATGGATGTCTAGACACTCTCATACTTGAGAAGGATTCAAAGGGAGTCTGAGCCTCACACAAGGCACACTGGAATTGTAGCCACTGCACCCAGACCAAGCTCAGCTCCAGCTTTGCTGCATTACTCAAAATCCTGCCTTAATTTAAGGCAGGATTACAATTTTCTCTCCACCTATGTTGACCCCCTTGGTTGGCATCTGTCAGCATCCCTAGCTACAACAGGCAAGATGTCCCTACACTCAGAGTCCAGCTAGGCTCTGACAACTCTCAGGCATTTTCAGCACGCAGCTAGAACACTTACCAAGACATGAGAGGCTCCACGGTAAGATGATGATTGCAAAAGAGATTGGTCACACTGGAGAGTGACTGAATGACAAAAACACTTTGATTCTAAAAATCATGTTCTTGCTTTTAATTGTACTCCCAGTCCTCTCCCCAGAAGGATTTTTAAAAAGCAAAAGAATTAAGCGTGTTATCTACAACTCACACCATGGGAAACTACTAGAATACAGTTAAAAATTCATGCTTTGATATTGTTCCTTTCTCCACACCAACAGGAAAATTAGCTAATCCTCTTGAAGTCTGCCTAATCATAAGATGTTACACATCACTATAAAAAAAAATATCAAATAATGCAGGATCATGCTGAACATTGGTTTCTAATTCTCCCCTCAGCCATTAATTTCTTTATAGACTTTCATTGTCAATTGATGAGCTTAAGTAAACAAGGACAGCAACACTATAAAAGGGAATGTGAATCTCTCCTGCATGAGTGGACTACACATTCTTCTAAACAAATACTTAAATAACACTCTACCTCTCAAGAGCCTTGGAAAATTCCCACTCAAGCAGCAGTCTGGTACATTTGACATGTGCTCTTTGGGCTTCAAAGAGCTGCCCCCTTTTAAGTCCTTCTGCCTTGGAACTCTTTCTTGAGGGTTTTTTTGATCCAACAACTTAAATGGTCCTACAAAGCAGTACTAGATGCAGTCAGGTCACTTCCAGACCTGGCACACAGACCTTTTTGTGCCAACAGCTAATTACTTTCCTTCAGAGATGTGATCTGCTTCATTTAAAAACTGCTAAGGTAAGAGTATTGCTGTGCAGCTGAAGGCACTTGCTTTTTCCACCCCTCTAGAGCTCTTCCTACGCAGCACATGTATATTTGATACACATAGGGAAGTCAGTCGTAATTGCTCCAGACAGACCTCCAAAGAATATGCAGAAGCAGAAATAGAAAGGCACTAGAAGTAGCACTTTGCAAGAGTGATTTTCTGCAGTAACTATATTCTCACACCAGCTTCCTAAAAATTCACTGCAGTTTGCATAGGCTGTTAGACACTATCTCTGTACATGCCAGCTCTGCTCTGTGAAAGGCTCCTTCAGTCCCACACACCCCGCAGAGGCACTCGGTTGAAAGCACTGAATTCATACGAAGGCCAGTGTCTCATTTCTGAGCAGTTTTCCCTTAAAATTCACAGAAGAGGCATCTTTCTTTTAAATATGGAGAAATCTTCAGAGGTCTTCCTTGCACGGAGCTGACTGTAGTTTGGGGTACAGAAGTCTGTGCATGAGTCACTGCACAGCAGACTAAGGCTGTCGTCTCAGGATGAATTATTAAAGTCGGTGAAATATTAAAGGCAGCTTTCATCTTTAAACACATAATGTTTCCCAGGCTGTAGGCACTGCAGACTTCACAGCAGCCACCATTTAACCACAAAGCAATGTTTGTCTCATTTTAAAGATAGAAGTAGGGCTTAAAGACATGCTCAAGAAAGATGTGCTTGTGGCAGACATCCTACTTGGACACAATTAGGATCCACAGCACAGGTTGACAGCCCTTCAGGTGCAATACCCAAAGGAGCTTGGGCCACACGTTCGGATTCCAGCTGAACCATGTGAACTTCCAGCCAGTTCACGAACTAGAGCTAAACACTAGGACCATGGTTTGCATGGGCAACCCCGCTTCCCCTATGAGCCTCATTTTGGGGCTGCAACACTTTGCAAGTGTCTGTGCCTGACTGCTCTCACAGTCAAGAGTGAAGGGTATCTTGCTTGCAACTACTGTGCTTGCATTCTAGGTACCATGTACTACTTCAGAAATTTAGGAATAAAAACACCTCACCACCACCCCAAGCTACTGCTTAACTCCAAGATATTTTAAACTTTGCTAATGAAATACCCCAAGAGCCCCACAGCACTGTGATGGTGCAGAGTTGTTAGCTTTCTCATGTGAGAGAATAGAGGAAAGGATCACACCTGTCACTCTTTTCCTGGTAGCCCAGCATAGGAAATTGGAGCTTCCATATGGGTTATGAAACAGGTTTTCTACTATAGCGCTAAAAGCTGAATAAAACAGTACAAACCCACTCTCCTTGTCTAGAAGGAACATGAGCCTCTCTTCCCATAGAAATTAATTAAGATTCGAAGTGTAATAGGCAAACCTTTTGCTCCTGGTACCAAATGCGCCACATCATCTGACAGGACATGCATTAGAAACCACACAACTGACTGCTGTTTAACAACAGTCACACAGCCACGGGCTACATTTTGTCCAGCAAGCTACCCTCAGTATTTGAAACAGTAATAGAGAGAATACATTGAAGAAAGAAGGAAGAGAGGCTGCACACTCTTGTGCCTTGCTCCAGCGTTTGACTAAAAATTACACAAATCCCTACAGAAAAACACAATAGAACCCTGAGCTGAAAAGCATCACTTGGGAATCCTGACAAACCAAAGCACACATGGACTACCCCTAGAAACACTTTTCTTTCCCTCCTTAGAGTGGGTCTGAAAGCTGAGTTGTGTTCTTGGAGTACAGGGTGCAGCAGTTTTTGCTTCATTTGGTGATGGAGACAATGCTTGAGGGCTTCCTGAGGTGAGGGAGAAGATGAGGAGCAGGAGGTGGGGACTGCTGGAAGGCTGGACTCTGTTGATATAATTTTTTGGCTATTAACAGAACAGCACTTTGCCTTATGGATCTTAAAGTTCAAACAAAAGGCCAAGAGCTGAGACCACAGTTTGCTGTTCTCCACCAACATTTGATAGTAACTGCAAATGCTTAGGACTCAGCAGCAGGACAGGAAATTGCATTCCTTGCACTGCTTTAGGTGTTACTGAGTTCAGGGAAAATAGAAGTGAGTCCCAGAGTTTGGGTGCTGTAACATATCAGGGAGAGAATAGAATTCTTTCCTGCCATGCCTGGCTGTTCAAGTAACTGGTTTTTTCAAGTGGATATGGTTATGGATTTGCTACCCTAATCCTTCCAGTCCATCATCATCTTCCACCTCTCCTACTAATCTTGTGGTGTTAGTAGATGGAGCCTTCTCAGCTGGACTGTTAGCATATCCCTTTGCTGCTGTACTCCAATTCCTATGGTTGCAGTGCTGGCTGGCACGGAGGGCCTACTACATGTGAATAAATATCTTAGTTATTGCTGCCACACAGGTTTTTCCTGGACCAAAAGCAGCTGACTAGGTGCGTACATAAGTGCTCGATAGAGAGTCCCAAAGTGCATCTCAGTTTCTGGCTTAAACATCTTGCTTGCTTGGATCGGTTTCACATCACATTATATGCATAAACACACATGTATATTATGTGGAAATTCACACCCTAACCTCTGCATTCAAATACACATTACCCTAGTCTTCTGCTGGGATTGGAACCATGTTTCCTTGTACTTCTGGAAAAAGTAGAAGTGTTCAGAACATGGGAAAGTTCATGGGAAAAGAGAAAACTGGATAATATACAACTCTGCTCTAATACTTTACGGGTTACATCACTAGTACAGACGATGGATGTTCAGAGTATTAGACAACTAGGAAATACCACATTACTGTATTTGTTCAAGTCTTATACGCTAGTAGGTGACAAGCGTTCCAGAGGTGCACGTTTGGCAAAGGACATCTCTATCTCTTATTACAGTTGTGACTTCTTGTGTCTGTGGGGGGGGGAGTTAAGTAAAGCACACAGTTTATCTTTGGGTTCTGAGAATACAAACTGATGGATATACAAACTTCAAGTGCTGTATCTGCAGCTATTTGCTGTGGCTGAATTGTTAGCCAGGGGCTTCTCCTCCCTGTTTAAAAAGAAAAAAAAAAAAAGACCTCAGATTTGTGTATTGACACAGCTGGAATGCAGGAATCTGCCAAACACGTTTTTCAAGAATTGGCACATACATCCACAAAGCCATCATATAATCCAGTACAAATTATACAAGTTGTGTCCTTAAAGCAAGGGAGTAAAAGCTTTACCTATTACATTAACAGCTATGGAAAAGTCTTGGACATTGTCTGTAAATCTCAGATCAAGCCCCATCACACTCCAGGTCACCAGCTTCCCCTACGCTGTCAAGTACCCTGGGCTCCCCAGCACAACAGCAGAAGAAAGCACTGCTTCCTAAGCCTGCTCACAGCCAACTCCAAAACACATATAGCCAACATGCCAAAGGTGTTGGCCAGCATCCCCAGCCCACTGAAATTAGGTGATCCACAAAGCAATAAAGTCCGCCAGTTCTACAGGCCAGTCAGCACCCAAGAAGTTGCTAAAAAAAGGTTTTGCCAAGGCTCAAACATCCTAATGCCTTCTAAAAATAGTTTTAAAGTAATTTTTCCCTTCCTGCTTTATTTCATTTCAAGAACACCTAATGGTGAAACTGTCTGTGCAATGTGAGCTACATTCCACATAGCCTAACGTGTTTGCAGCTCACAGTCTTTGTTCAGTATAGGAACAAAATAAGCTAAGAGGAGGAATGCTTTATTCAGAGGAAAAGTCTCATCAATCATGACAAGGAACAAAGCTATCTTTAGGTGGGCATACTGTACTGTGCAAGCAGCCTGGCTGCAGCTGCTGGCTGTGAATGCGGAGCACTGTACAGTAATAGGAGTAAAACAAGGTCCATCCATAGTCCAATGGCTTTCAAGAGGTTACTGACTTGTACTGGTATACTGGTCAATGTGGTCCTGCCATCCAACCCACAGCACCAACTCAGTTACTACAGAATACTTGTCTACCGATCAGGGATTTTCCTTTTTTCTTCTGATCTGCTCAGAAACAGGATTTCCTGTCTGACCTCAAGGTCTAGTCACACNCCCCCCCCCCTTGGAAAATGAGATTTACATGCACAAAGTCTTTGTGATTTGAGTAAACACAAGGTAAGATTGCTAGAGGGCACTCAGACTTAACAGCGTACTATAAAAAGCTGTGCATTAAGTATCTATTGGCAACAAGTAGTACTGGACAGTATCTTCCTTTCTTCTCTCCCCTCCCCCAAAGTCTTCTTTACTTCAGTAGGTCCCAGAAGTTGACCAGTGAGATACTGACTGCTGCTAATGTCTTTCAATACAGCTTCCCTGATCACTTAAGTTCATGGGGCACTTTCCTTCCTCCATGCTCAATTACAGCTCACAGACTTTCATCTTCTACTTCCAAAAGGATTTCTGTCCTACATCTCCTTCAGTGTTTCTACTGTTAGGAAGATATAGCTCAAGTAGGAGAGTTAAGCAATAAATCTATCTCCCATGCTCTTTAAAGACTGCCCCCCACCTCCTCTCCAGCAGTCCATCATTTAAATGAATCTGCCAAAGTGATACTGTAGCTCCATGTTTAAATAAATCAGTAATTTATAAGAGCTCACAACCACAAGTGGGTTTGCTGGGGTACGGATAGAGGACAACTCCAGCACACAGCACAGAACATATGGAAATCCAGTGGGCAAACCCAGCGCGTTGTAGAAGACAAATAAGAAAGACTATGCCAGCACAGCCAGCTCCTGCAGATTATTTTCCAGAGCCACGGACAACTGATTACAGTAAAGGCATGCAAACAGATGGCTTTCCGTCCCACGGGGCATGTGGAGCTCAGCCCCAGGAGCCAACGGAGACTCTCTATTAGTCATTACCAGTTGTGGGGTTGTGTGTTTGCTGTGGTCAGCCAACAGGGTGCAACAGTCAAGCTCACAAGTAATTTCCTTTATATTCACAGGACTTAATCTTAAAGCAAACATATTTCGTGTCCAAGCTTTCTTTAGGAAAACATGAATAAGCTTTCAAATGGGTCTCATAGCAATCTTGTCCAAAGACTACAAATTACTTCCTAGTCGTTTAAAAAAGTTACAGACCCCCAGCCCCAGCTGATAGGAAACAGCCTTCACAGGCAGCAGAGAATAGCCAATATTTACTTCCTGCACAGATTGACAAAAGTCCCTTTTGTTTTAATTTCTTTTGAAGGCTGTAGAGAATGTGGTGCCAGTTGCTTACTAGGAAATCCTCAAAGCCATACAGAATAAGGAAAAAGAGACTCTGTAGACTAGGAATGATCCTAGCAGAGTACCAAACACCATTCCGGCTGCTAGAGTCAAAATCATAAAGCAATCCCATATTTCAGTCAAAATACATCTGCCACCTCTGAGGCAGACTTTGGTTATCTTAGGACAGAACAGAGCAACACTGGACAAGAGCTTGAAGCAAGGAACAAAGGCTATACTATATCCAGCAGAAATCAGAGGACAAAGCAACCAATGATATTGGTTCAGTCAAAAACACAGCTGAGTCACCAGATTAAAAACACTGCCTCTTACAAACAGCTTTTATGGGATCCTTCTGAACCTCAATACTCCTGCTAAAGGAATGGAGACGTCTCTGTTTGCTGGTGCCCAGCACAACGTGCAGAGTGGCACTGCTCTGCAGCACTCAGATAACTATCTCACAAATTGCTATTTCCATATCCTAGCTGTTCCTTGAAGCTCTGCTGTCCAAATACAGCTTCTGCCCAGTTCTATATTAGCCTGACCTGGCAAGATCATAACCCAGATGGTACGTTATCACGAATACTGGTGTAAGCCAAACCAAACGCTCTGCTTTCTCCTCTGACACTGCTTCGTTGCTTTTCTCCTGAGCACCATTCAAGCTGTGTTTCTGCAATGACCTCAGGAGCTGAGCCTCAAAGAACTGACTGCACAAGGCTGCAGGAAATGACAGCTTCGGAAATGAGTACCAGAGTGATGAATAGCAAGCTACAAGAGCAGCTGGTGCGTTAGCAGGCTGCCAATTAATGAACTACATTGTATTGAACAAGGACATACATGGGCAAGTAGTATCACTGGCACGCCTCAGAAGAGATTACACACCCAATTCAGTTTTTTTCTGAATGGTTTTTCCAGACTTCTCTGAAATTTAGAAACTTGTTACTGTATTTTGCTCAGCAGGAAGCTGAACTGGTCCCACTTTGAGCAGATTATGGAAAACAAAGGAAAAGAAGTGTGGAAAAATATTTACCTTTTATCTTTATCTGTCGTGAAGACCCAAGCAAGGAGAACAGCCTATGCAGGTGGAAACAGAAGGGGACATCCACCTTTCGGAAGGGGATAACTGAGCTCATCCACACAGACTTCAAAAAAGCAATCAGGAATTACTGGGATATCTGGTTCCATCAGCTCTAACAAAACAGTGCATCAGCAGCAAGAGAAGAGAAGGTGAATATAGGAAAGCTACTGAGGCAAAAAATTCTGGTAAGACGCCTATTTCCACCCCCCAGTCAAAAAATCTCACTCCTCTTACATTACAGAAACTACTCTGCACAGAGCCAGGTAACGAAGCATTTGTTTCTACTCATTCTGGCTTATCCTCTGGATAAGAGGGTTCCACAATTTGCTCAAGCATCTTTGCAGGGTTTTAGCTACATGGTAGTAAGCATGTGATTTCCATGCAGCTTACTTAGTTGTCTCACCTGGAATGTTGACTTTAGAGACTGATATTTAGCCTTTGGTGCTCCTTACAGACTGGAAAGGCAGCATAGACCTTGGACCAAAGAGCTGCTCTACCTCAAGCTAATAGAAACACCCCACTGACTAAGTCTTGGACCACGGGAACATCAACAGCAACACTCCTGTTAACACCTTCATAGAGAAAGGCTGGGTTGCCAGCAACCTCAGTTGCTGCTTTGCCTCCAGGAAGACACTGTTAAATGTGCAATAAGTCAAACTCCCAATATTTAAACATTTTAATTTTCTGACTCTGTTTCTTCAAGCTTAATCAAACAAAGCCAGATCAGGCACTAAGCACAGATTTGCTGGCAATAACCAGTGAGGCTGATCCTTTGATGCTAAATAAAGGTTAGCAAGGCAAACTAATGATACGAGATACAGAAGAGCTGTCAATCTTCATGCACTTCAGAACTGAGACAAGACAAACGTATCATTGTAAGGCTTATTTCTTCCCATTAGGAATAAACCAACCGTGAAACAAGGGCAAGAGCAATGCTGTCCTTGGGTGAAAAGCTGAGATTTGCAGACCCTCCATTACAAACACACATGCATTATACAATACAGCACCATTTAAAATAAGCAGCACAGTAAGGGATTACCTAAACCTGTTAGACAGATGATATAGAGGCGTAGTGTTTATCTTTTCAACAGGGAGTCACTTAAGCTTATCCTATGAGTGCACGCAAGATTAAACCCTTCCCTCTCCTCAGCATAAGGCTGCCCAAAGAGGACACGCTGGACTGCCTGTAACTACCTGGGCCAGGCTCAGATGGAAAGTGTAGCACTTGCAGAAATCTCCTCGGTTGTTTGTGCAGGCAACTGCTAGTCCCCAATCACTCTGATGCGTCATAGAAAACCTTGAGTTCAGGGTTGGTTGTTTTGGTGGTTTGGTTTTTTTTTTTGCAAACTTGTACTTTTCAAGATCTCACTCTTGGCAGATTGATGGCCTCTCCCCTTCACTCCACTCCCACCCCTTCTTATTTTCAGGAAGGTCAGTGTGCCAGCACAGAGGCTATACGTTTTAATGCAAGCTCAGAAACAGGATGGTGTGGCTGCTGGGGAGCTGGCCTAGCTTTGGGAAGTTCTCCACAAGAGAGCTAAGAACCAGATCAGTTCTTTTTGTGGGAGTTTTCTCTCCCCAATTTCCAAGGCTTAGTTACTTCCCTTCCCCTCCTCCGCCACCCAAATTTGAACAGTGTTTCCTTTGTCTGTCCCTTATGTAGGCTTCCATTCTCTGGAGACAAGGCCTAAATGTCTAGCACAACAGGACCCCCGCCTCAGCTGGGCCTCAGGCGCTGCCATAAAAAACAGAGATCGCAGAAGCATGGCTCTTGCAATGTAAAACAGCCTGGATAGTAAACAAGTCTTTGGATAGGTCTATTAGCTGCCATATTAGTTATGATGCTGGAATGCTATGGTTGAACAAAAGCTTATATGGCCTGTATTTTTTTTCCCCAAAACATCCCATTTAATGTGCTCACATTTGCCAGGATAAGATGGAGTTCACTGCAATACTAATATGAAGTATATCCAACAGTGCACCTCCAGCAAGACCAACTGGACTACTAGCACATTTTAGGATGACTAATGTATTGAAGTTTTCTCAGCAAGTTTCCCTCACAAGGGCTGCAGGCCAGAATTATGGAGTGGGAAGAACCCAGCCTGGGTAGAAAGTATGTAGTCCTGTAGCTGCTAAATCCCTACTGGGGAAGGGGATTTCCTGATAGATTTCAGAGACATTTACCCCCCACATCCCTTGTTTGCATGAATTCTTCAAGACACACTAAATTCTCAGACTCCAGCTCAGCAACACATCATGCAATGAAGTCTGGAGGAGACAACCAAGACCACACATTCATTCATGAAGGACAGACATCACTTCCAACTCCCCTTCTCACTTAGGCAGAGGCCCTCAACACCAGGCATGAGGGAAGCTGCCTCCAAGGCGCCCTAGTCCCCTGATGAATTTCTTGGTCAGGCTTCTGGCTAGTAACAGACACCTCTTGAATGTTCAAAACTGCTTCCTGATGTTCCTCAACCCCACAATAAGATATAGCCTAGCTTTTTTCTGTTTACAAGCCATGTCATGAAGATCACGCTTTTCTTGCCTGCCGTATTTGTCATCAGTTGCTAACGTAATTCAGTGGGGTTGCCTAGTACCAACACACATAGTATGGGCTGGGAGCACAAAACAAGCTTTTTGCTGTACTTATTTCGGTAATGGTCACACTATACTTGCAGTAGCTCATTGTAATTATTAGTTAGTATTAGTCACACAGTGTTAACTTATTAATTTTATTTCTTAAAAAAAAAGTCTTCCCAATTTGCCCTGTTAATGAACAAGTTCATCCAATGCCAAACCATAACTGGAATTGGTTTAATAAAATTTGGAAGTCAGCTTGGCATAGTGCTAAAAGTAAGGAATTCTCTGTCCTACAAAAGGTTAGATTTGTTGGTCATCTGCCAGCATGTACTATCTCAACTCCAGGCTATGCCCCTACTTGCTAGTCCACAGTTGAAGCTGAAGGAAAATGAAGATTGAAAGGACATTTAACATCTGATCTGTGCTCCTGTATCTTATAGGCCATTAACACCACATCACCTAGCTCATTAACGCTGTGCCTAATAACCTTTACCAGACTACACATTCTAAGGAGCAGAGCTTTTTTCCATAGCTAAAGTTACAGTATCGAGGCTGTTTCAGAAACACAGGCACAGGCCACCAATGTATCAGGAATTATCTTACATACATCTAAACAGCTGCCCAAGATGCTTGGTAAATAGAATACAATAGAATCATTAAGGTTGGAAGATACCTCAAGGATCATCCAGTCCAATCATCCCTCCACTACCTATTAACCAATAAACCATGTCCTTCAGTACCGCGTCTTAGGTGACAGGAAGGTGGAAAGATTCAACCCTACATTTGTCTGATTAGATTTTAATTTTGTTTTTCCAATTTTCCCTGGCACTTCAGCTTCTGCATTTACCTTGGCAACGCCTTCTGGGAGTCCCAGAAAGACTCAAGAGGGATCCAAAGTCTCAGATATTTCTGTCAGCCTATCATATCAGCAAGCAAAGTCAGAGGGACCAAGCTACACCCTTGAGCATCGCAACCATTGACGTTTCAGAGCATGGTTTGAATTTATGACACATTTTTGTAGTTTGAGCAAAATGCAAATCAGTATTTTCATGCTGCACCTCCTAAAGTCTGAGAATATCTAACCCTATGAGAAGATGGGATCTGTTTTACTTGGATGCAACGAATGAGAAGTGACAGAGGGAGAGGATCTCAAGAACACCTCTCCACCTTCCTACTGCAGGAAGTAATTAGTCAATTTTTCCTCACATTTGTTTCTTTTAAGTCCTTATCTCTAAAGATAAGACAATACTTGGTAGCCTCAGAGTTTCAGATCACATTTGACAAATTTGCTGATGTGACTTATAGATGCCAGCACAGCTATGACCTACTTCCAGGAGCTGCCTCTCTCCCTACTCCTTCTCCCAGGAAATGCAGAAACCATACACACCCTCCTTTGCTGCCTGGTGACTCTTTTCAATAGAAAATAGCACAGGCAAAACCATTAAACCAGTTGGCTTTGCTTTCTTACCACTTTTGCCTCTCCCTCAGCTGGGCAGCCCCCTAACAACACAGGAGTCAGAGGAAGCCAAATCTCCAAGCAGAGGAGAGGCTGTCTCCCCATTTCTGGCCTGTCTTCTGTCCAGAGGCAGCTCTGGTGCTTGCCAGTACTGCTTCCCCACCACCACAAAAGAACGGAGTTGTTAATCTTTCATGCTATTTCCACCTCTTTTACAGTTGCAAAATGGTTCACACTACAGTTTGTTTATTTATAAAAGTAGGAAACTTTTTTGGACCTGGATTATGTGAGTAGGCTGTAGTCCCCTGTTCAGTAAAGGTATATAGCAGGAAAACAGTGAAATACCCTCAAACCACACATTCTAGTCAAGTGTAGGCTTAAGCACTTTGCTCAGCTGAAGGACAGTGCCAAGGAGTGAGCAACATCTGTAAGAGACAAAAACCCCATCTGTGAGGAGCCACTTGCTCCCTCTCAGGGGGGCCATGCCTGCACCATGGTACCATTAGGCCTTTAACTCATCACAGCCTTGTGCTGCCACTTCCAGCCTTATTCACTTTTTCCTTCTGACTAGGTCTCAAGCCTTTGGACGAGCCTATGCTTATTTATTCGCAGCTTAGTTTTCAAATCCTGAGCCAGAGCCAGCGAAGCAGAGTAGCTTCTCTAGAAGAGGTCCTGAAAATTAGCTAGTGTTCAATACAGCAAAGAAAGAATGCTGAATTTCTTTCCTCTCCAAATTAAACAGGTGTGTACAGGGGCACATGCACAGCGTGTAAGGAAAAAAGTGAGATAAAGCCTTTATGACTGGGAAAAATTACAAACCCCACTTCCAGCCCAAATATATAAAAAATTGAAAGTATAGCTTACCTACCCCAAACACTGGGCTAAGGTAAGGGGCTGGTTTCAGGTTGGAGTTCAAGGGATTTCTCATCTGCTGCTTAAAGTTTCTGTTCCTTTGATGAAATGCTGGCAATCCTATCCAGCCACCAAACTAGCAAGCAGCAGCAGAAGTCAAGAATAAAGGATATCGACAGCCCTGACTGGCATACCTAGCAAGCACCGCTAGCATACCTTAGTGTATACATCTCATAACTGCACAATTAAGTTGCGCTGAGTGTTAATGCTATTCTGGTCTTTAGCTTCTGAGAAGCACTGTTAGAACAGACTACTTCAGTGATTTTTAAATTTGTGTTTTAAACAGAAATAAATATACAGAAGAGTGAGCAAAGTGTGACCCCAGATCACTGTTTCTGTGCCTGTAACTATACCATTTAAAATGCGATCACTAGAAAGCCCTACTCTGCAAGCAAGATGCCTGTCTAACCAAAGCCAGAAGTACCAGGAGCGTGACATTTCATTCAGCCATAGTAAAAGACTTCTTACGACAGAGATGAGGCATTAATTAAAAAAAAAAAACCCACCAAAAAGAAAAGCGGCTGACGCACCCCTGCCCGCTCAAGCAAGCTGTAAGTTTGAAGAAAAAGAACAAAATGAACTTTGGTTTGACTCCTCTGTGCTCAGAATTACTCTGTGACAACGATTCCCTGCTGCCAACACACACTCCAGCTCCGAGAGTGGGGATGATGGCGTCCAAGCCAAACATACGCGTGGCTGGAGAGACTCGTGGCAGATTAGACAGCTCTTTGTACCGATACATGAAATACATCTGGGGCACCCCAGCTATATTAAGGGCACATTCCTTGGCTGAGCTGATGCTTGTTGAGCACCGCTGCAGGCATAAGTGACGCTCATGTCTGGAGCACTGATACAGCACTTCCAGCAGGTCCTCAAGCTGGCAGATGGAGATCCCTGGGTTGGAGACTTGTGAAACACTCCTGAAAGGTTCATATTCTCACTCAGATTATCTAAATTCCAATGTGGAAACCATGCCAAAAGCATCCTTACTCTAAATCACAACAAAATGCTCAGTAAGAGGCTGGATTTACAGAAAGCCAGCTGCAAGCAAAGGCAGCTCTTGGTCACCAGTGTCACAAGTATCTTGTGAGGAGTCTACTCAGATCCGTGGACATAGTTGTATGTCCAAGTCAAGCTCCTACCTTAAAGTCCAAAACTTCAGTCATGTTGTGCATCTGGAATCAAGCCCTTGCCACTCCAGACACGGCACCTCTCTAAGGAATTGGCATCTCCCTCTTTGGAGGGTACTAAAAGCCCCATTTCTCAAGTTTATTTTGTTTTTGGAGGCCTTTTTTGTTGTATTTTTGTGTGTTTTTAATTTCTTTTTAAAGTTTTTTTTAAAAGAGAACAGAAATATTAGAAACTGCCATTACAGTAATGGTATCATCTAACGATATAATTAAAAAATAGCATATGGAGGTTCCTTATTATCCATTTCATTAAACATCAGCACTCTTTTAGCTACTTTGTAACCGGCCCATCAAGAAAGTATGAAAATTTACATTGAATCAGAGTTTAAGGGTCAAAATCAAAACAATTGCACCAGGCTCTCTTTTGGGTTTATATGCCATGGCTTTCCCACAGATTTTAACAACTTTCAACTGTACAACAAGAATTTCCAATTTAGCATCAGTAAATACTAGTAACATCACTGCTCATGTCAACCAGAGGTTATCTAACGGGACACCAGAAGATTTAGGAAGAGAACAGACATCTCTACCAGCAGCAAGCTCCTGCCCATGCAGCACAGCCTGGGCCAACGAGAACTCCAGCACCTTCCAGTCCTCCTTGTGCTAGTCTGGCCATAACACTCACACTCCACAGTGGTTTCAAGTTTCCAAATCAGAAGCTTTGCTGGATTTCCAATTTCTAGATATCCCCATGCCAGTGGAAAAAAAAAAAGGTTCTGAAGAATTTTAATTTTTCCAGACTGCATACCAGGCTTAATTCCTTATTCTCTGTTACTATTGTCTATGAGTTCACTTGACAATTTTCAGCTCTTCAGATTTACAGCTATTCCTAGCAAAGTATTTCATCCACAAATAAACGCAACCATCCTTTTTCTGAAGGCAAGGGGAAAATATATAGAAAGCACACAGATGTTTGGCAAGTACATCAAAGTTAGGCTAGTCAGCACAAAAACCCTCCCCAAAACCTCTGACATTCTCAGTGCTTTAACAATACCATCAAATTTTAAATATGAACAGAGGGGGGATTTCAAATGGATACATAACTACAATAATAAATTAATTAGAAGTACACAGAAACCTGGACTACAAAAAGCCATTCAGTGAACGTCTTCATGTGCCACTTCATTCTGTGAGGCCAGTCACACCCAGTCGGAGCAAATCTTTTTCACATTAATATGAAATTAAATGAAGCTGGGCAGTGATATCAGCCCTTGGCCAGTAGGGATCAACTTACTGTCTTTGGCAAAGTTGTGCTTGTGCTCTCTGCATAGCTGGAGAATACGGTGTTTGGCTCCTCAAACCCCGCGATTTGCTGCTGACCCATGTACGTTCCCTCAGATGTTCTTGGATCTTTGGAGAGCAGCAAGCACTTTCCCCTCCGACAATATTTCATAACTTCAGCACGTAATACCTTTTCCAAAGGAGGACAGATGTGCAGGAGTAGTTTCAGTCTTCCAAGAATTTTTCCATTAGGATCTTGATTTTTCTCTAGCTACGTAGCCCAACAGCATAACCACGGCCCCTGCGAGACTGGGGATGGGAGGCTGCTGCTCGAGCAATGCTTGCTGTGACAGGCCATCCAGCTGAGGTCGTGCCCCTCTGCTCCCTGGGTTCAGCCACATCACTGTGACGAGGCCTGCCAGCACACAGCTGCGCATCCTTTCTGGGGAGCTCCAGAAAGGGCATCATGGAAGAATAGTTTGAGCCCAGTTTGTCTTACAGGGGAAATTTCAGTCAGAAGCCATTGTCAAAACATTCAGGTTTTTAAGAGGTAGAAGGTTATCACGTGGGTGGGGGGAATGGCTCTATTTTGTTTCCAACATACTATATATCCTAGTTACAGGAAAGAAGCCAGCAATAATGCCTATCCCAGGGATTTTTTGTTTTGTTTCACAGGCTTTGAAGGGGAGAGGGAGGAAGAGGAAGATTCTGAGCTCCAAGAATTTCACTGTCGGCATGCCAAAGCCATCAGTAGAAATGCCTGGATTTTCCACGATGGCTTGGATACATGCCACAGTAAAAGGAAGCCACTTCATAGTAAGCTCCTGTCCATGAGGAGACACTTCAGATCACTCTGCTTCAGGGAGAAGGGACTACTTCCCTTCGCTTTAGGGAGACCTGATCCATACGTGAACTGCTCCTGCCCAAACAGCCATCAGGCTGATCAGTCAACCTGGGTGACTAAGTAAACAAGCAAGTCTGTTGTCATATTCCACTGGAAGGTATCAAATCCACAATGATGTTCAAGGTGGTTTACTTTGGGCCAAAATAGTAGAAACCCTACAAAACACAGGAGGGAGAAGGAATTGATGGGAAAGAGGACTGTATCCCTAGAAAGAGAGAAAGTGAAGTTTTCAGTAAGAATTTGGAGGGTGGAAGCAGAAAGACAGCCACAAGTTAACTTTCTGATATTTGCACGCACCTTAGAAAGCATTATTTGTTTCTGCATATTCCTATTAGGATGCACTGGTTTTTGCTTATTCTCCATTTTTTTGCCAGGAAACCCTGATGCTGCCATCACATGATTAAGTCATCAGTCACTAATTCGGCAGAAACCCGACACTGCAGTGTCTTTGGCTGCAGCCACTGTATGAAGAGCATTTGGGATCCTGTGGCATCTGACAGCTTTCCCCTCCTCCAAAACTGACATTAACCAAAAGCCTCCTATCCAAAACAAAAGCGCTCAACAGAACACAACCCACATTCCTCCTATTTTGGGAAAGTCTGGATTGGAAACCTAATTTCTCATCCTGAACCCATGTGTAGCTGGTTAAGCGTAGTTCAGGAGCCATATGACTTCTGCAGTTTATTCCTGTGAATGCCATAGAAAACTAATAAAAGAGTGAGAATCATCAGCAAAGTATACTACAAAATGCAACACAAAAACTGGAGCAAATGCTGATCATACTCATACCACTGCTGCCCACCAAGGACATTCTGCTGCACAGAAGAGATGTGCTGTTGAGAAAAGGCAATTTAGTGACAAGTTGAGAGCTTGAAAACTCCAGTTTTATGAAGGGAAGCTGGGCACTCAGCTCCTACTTCACCCCAAGCCTGCTCCTCCTTTCCGTGAGAAACTGCACTTGGATTTTCCAGAGTCCCTGCCGCCTATTCATAAACTAACCTTCAGCAGAAATGGCAAGTTTGCGCTGCTGCCAGTTCTTCAGCCCCTACTTGGTCACACCACTCTCAATTCCCTTCTACCAGCCTTCAAACAGTAATTTCTGAATACTTTTGGGCAAAATTCCATGTACAAATACTACTGGCTTTGAAACAGAAGAGGACAGACAAATTTCCAAATACAAATTGAAAGCACTTGCTCAAAAGACTCCACTAGTGTCTCAACAATTCTTGACTAATCAACACCTTACATCTTTATTTTTAAAACGTACTTCTACCACGGTTCTTGGACCCTGTAAATCAAGGTCAAATTCCACTATGGATTTAGACTTCCCAACGTGACTTCAGTTCTCCCAAATACAGAGTAAGAGTCTTGTGAGAAGGTTTTGCTTCTGCCAGCATCTACTTCCAAGTTCTCCAACCCCGGATAGCAGAGGAACGAAATAGGATAGCTGCGTAACAGCGGTCAGTCTCCTGCGCACTCAGGAGCTTCCTGGCTACAGCTGCATTATCAATTTCATGAGCTGTCAGCAAACGGAGCTAGGCCTAACCGTGTGCCCACTGTGTTTGAACTTCATGGCTTGAAGATATACACATCCAGCAAAGCAAATATCAAGCCCAGTTGGGCACCCAGTTATAAGAACCAGGGTGATCAGGAACTATTTTCTGACTTCAGCAAAGTTGTTATTCACACCCATTCACTAGCAAAGCTCTACAAGTTCATTCATCTGCTGCCTCAGCGTTGGCATCCCTGAATATAAAGCAGCAAAAAAAAGCAAAGATGGATGGGGAAACATGATCAGTTACAAGACTCATTTTCTTCCGCCATGCTAGGAGCTAGCCCAGACAGCACAGAGCACGAGCAGCAAAAATTAAGTAATAGAGAAAGTGGTGCATGACAGAGGGATACGTCTGAATAGCAGACATCAAGAGAGAAGCCAATTTTAATGTTCCTTTGCCTTTCAGACTAAAGGCACCTCCCATAACTAATGCACCTGGAGTGTTTTCAAGGATGCTGGCCATATACTGCTCACATAAACTTAACTGGATTAACAGTCCAGCCTGTGGGATGAATCACTCCTGTATCTTTCTTTTTTTTTATCCCACATTAAAATCTCAGAAGGAGGAAAACAGTGGCTTGCTCATAACATTCCCTCTCCCTACTCTCCAAAAACATGCAAGCGACTTGTTACAAATGGGATGGTGCTGAGGCTACAGATATACTCCAGAGGAGTATGTATGACCAAAATAAAAGCTCCTAAATTATTTCACATAGTTAGCTGTACTGTCTGAATGTTCTGCCATTCTTTCTACAGTTATTTGTTGTATCACTGATGGAAGTTACCTGTCTGAAGTGAGTTGGCCATAGGTAAGCACTCAGTGGAACTTCACTATTTCCAGGAACTAGCCTTTACAAGTCCATTTTCTCCCAAAAAGAGCTACTGTTCAGCCTCAGAAGTCAAAGATAAGCAGTTCTGACCACTGTCGTCACTCCAGTTGAACAGGGCTGGCTACAGTTGTGAAATTTGCTTTCTTAAGTGATGGCTGCTTTTACCAATCTAGGTCAGGCTTAACTACAGCCATCGAGGCTCTTTCCTGCCAACTCACTTGCAAGAAAAACACTAAGTACCAATGGATGGTCTGACTCCAGAGCTCTACCTTATAAGTGCAGTTCTAGTCCATCCACCAAGATCTAATGAAGGCACAGCTCAGACAGCTACAGAAAAATCCTTCAGCATCATACTGTCGAGGTTAAGGCAAAACTTCAGTCCACAGAAACATGGGACTTTGATTTCCTTAAACCGAGGAACACACTGTGTTACATTCCCTTAGATCAGAATGCGCTTCTGACAGGTGAAATTAGCAGAGGATTTAGCCATCGCAAAAGGTCAGAAAGCAGTAATCACATGGGATTCTCCGCAGAAGGTATAGGAGATCAGTGGAAAGGAACACAAACCACAGCAGAATAAATGATACCCAGGAAGGAAGTCGCTAATCTCCACCTGCACTCAGTTATCCTCATTTCAGGCCTCTCCTCCTGCATTCACTTAAGTTTCTATCAAATTTACCTGAGGCAAGTCAGATGGTCCACTCAGGCGTCTGCTTAAACAAGAGGCAAAGGAGAAACAGGAAAGATTATAGGATTTGGGGATATAGAAAAGAAGTATTAGTTTAGGCAAGTTTCAGCTGAAGCAGATGGTGTTCCTGACGTACCAAGGACCTGGCACTATTTTACAGAAGCCAGGGTAGCTCACCTGGCAGCCTGCAGCCTTCGTTAAGGCACATATGAGTTTGACACAGTTACTGTTTCTATTTCTGTCACTGTATTGCCCCCAAGACACTTGCCAAGGGCAAGCACACACCCAGACACTCAGCCTCTTTCAACACGTAACGGGTGGAAAAAAGGCCCTTGTGCAACTCAAGCGCACCATGCAAGGAGGTCTCAACACTGGCATCTGCCACAGCATTGCAATGAGTAACTACAAACTTCTCATCTGTAATGGAAGTTTCCCTGAAACCACCAGCATTTTCCCCTCAAATGCCACTACACAACAATTCCTGGTAGACTTGAGCCAAATTTAAACTAGTGTCAGCTAGCCTCTTGCAAGCCATCCCCAGAACCACTCAGTCCCCAAGTTCCCACATGTGCATTCTGTGGACAGTCTCCTCACTGGGTGATGGTGGTTTCTGTAGGATTGTTTGCCAAGGAGACTGGGGTGGTGTAGGGAAAGCAACGCTCTTTCATGTGGCTGGCTCTCCAACCTGGATAATTCTGCAAAAGAGATACTTCCCAGTTCTCAGTTGAGTGAAAGGATTCACATGCCAACCACCAGAGGCTCATTTCTTATTTTAAAAACCAACAGGCTAACAGCCCAGGAAGTGTACAGTCAGCTCCAAAAATACACCAAAGACGTCTGAAGTGACCAAGTGTATAATTTAACTTGTAGCTGCTACAGGAACCAGTTCTGCTTGCTGTGCTCAGAAGGAGCAAAGAGGCATTTTATCTAGGGCTCAGTTATCCCATTTGCCTGTTGATGGAAATAGCATCCCATTTCCGGTCATTCTACTTTTATTCCAGAACGTTTTGGTCACAGAAGGTCTATTTGAAGTAAGGGAATAATTTGCAAGCTCACCCTGAGCATACAGCCATCCCGTAATTTTCATTCTTCATACACTTCAGAGAGTTTCTTTCTTGGTAATGATAAGGAATTTGAGTTAATATTAAGAACAAAACCTCAAAAAATCTGTCTCAGATTCCTGATCCAGTTTTCACGCAAACAAGCAAGCTTCATCTTCTCCCCCATGAGTCAACATGTGCACAGCCAGAGATGCAGATTCTTCAAAGTGGTTTTTCCAGGGCACTGAATAAATTGGCCTTGAATTTAATCCTAGGGTTTCAAATGCTCAGTGATGGATCTTCCCAGGTTCACATTACCCAATCTGAATCTCCAGCCATATTCAGTTAAGATGAATAGGTCAACTCTCGCCAAGGAGCTCAGGTTTTCCTCATGCAAGGCGACCCCCAGTAACATCCAAATGCTATAAAAGTCCATTATTTAGTGCTATTTATGAACTTACCAATGTTCAAGTGAATGATTCAGGTTTAATATTAGAATAGTTCTTCCAATCCTAGGGTCCCCACTGCATAGAGAGTTACCCTGCAACCTCCATCACCTCCATCACATTTGAGCAGGGACTGTGTTCTAGGCTTCCTTAACTGTTTCAGTACACTGAAATTTGTTATTCCAATTGTCAGGTTTTGTATGCAGTCCCCTAGACTCCCTAAGAGCCATTGTCCTTTAAGAAGGATACATTTCACCTGCACATATGGTCACCGTTTGAAAGTCAGCACAGTGCCTCAAGACCTGGACATCAAATTATGGAGGTGTTACCTTACACTCGTCAGACAGCAGACATGTGCCTGCCAGCATTACTCTAGCTAGTCAAGCTGCTGCAAATCATGAAAGAGCAACAACTTATTTTCTCTTTTATCCAAGTATCAAGCCAGTCTGGGATTCTTAAGCAAACATATGGCAGCTGTATTAATACAGGAGTGACGGGAAGGCAGGTCTGCAGCATGATCGCACCCAGCACTGCCCTTGCCCTCCAACCTCTGGGAGCTATGCTTGCACTAAAGCCCATCCCACCAGCATGTTTACCAGAAAGGGTGTGAGCGCGTGATGGGAGAGCAGAAAAGATCAGCAGGAGGGGGTTCTGCTAACAGAATTAAAACAACTTTTCAAAGCAACAGGCTAGGGCTTTGCAGCATACATCTGCATTGCAGGGAGAAATAGGAGATACGGACTCAGGCGAGGTCTAGGAAATACTTGGCGTTATGACCAAGTTGACTTTTGACTATGTTGCCAATATAACTGCAGTCCAGTTTCATTTGAAATCAAGTGATGTCCCATCGCATGTGAAACTTTCAGATGAAGTCACACAGTATCAAGATACAAAAAAACTGAACTGGCCAATAAAAATAGCAAAGAGAAGCCAGCCAGTAAAACAGAGATCCAAGAGAGCCCATCTCATCCCCTGTGTCTTCCAGAACTGCTTCAGTTAATCCAGCCATGAGCCAACATCTTTCTACCACAAAAATAATTAAAGTCTCTGTCAAGAATGCTGGAAAGTCTGATGTCCCAGCCTGAGGGGCAGACGGGAAGAGCTGACATACACCCCTCTGTCAAGCCACCCCCTAAACCTGATTGCATTATGAAACCAAGCAAGGCAATTACTTCTATACGTTTTACCTAATCTGAATATGGACAAGAAATTGTTTCGTGGGGAAAATGAACTCTTTTCAACATGAGAACCAAGAGTAAGGAGTTACGTTGCTGGTTGTAACTGAAACGTGTCTGCTAATGATTACAGCTTCCATTTTACTGCCAAAGTATTATTAGAACTGCTTATTTGCTGTGCAGCTTGGGGAAAAAAAATCTCTTCCATCCTTTATTAATCTTGTCCTCATCTGACACAACAAAAAAAATGCACCATCAGTCTTTTGCTTACTTTGAAAAATGGGCCTGAAAGTCACCACCAGAGCCAAAGCCTTTATGTATAATTGCTTTCTTCATTAACTAGAACAAAAGGGCAGAAAACGTCAGTCACTATGCGTTAAGTTTAGTATTTTCAGGGCTTATTTAAAGCCATTAGTGACTCGCTTTCTTGAAAGAAACTTTATTACAATAAAAACCTATGAAATAACTGCTTTTTTATACTTTTTAAGGCAGTCACATCCCAAGGAACAGAGCCCACAAGGTAACTACGGGACTCATTGGAAGGCTGCAGTAATATCCTTTATCTTCTTGGCCCCAGGTAGTTTCTTGCAGCAGTGCTGAGCTGGTGACCTATTTGGCTGATATAGGAAACCCAATCATTAGAAAGTTTATGTATTCTAATATGAAAAGCAGATTTTCCTTGGAAACATTTTCTTGGGGCAGGTTTCAGGGTCCTAAAACTGGCAGTGACTGCATAAACAGAGGAGCTAATGAGTAAAGGCTCCAACCAGGGATGCTGTGTAAAATTTTTTCCTTTTCAGCCTGCCATCCTGGGCTCCAAACAGAGTATGCAGTGGAAACAGAATTTAACTATCTGCCTGAGTATAAAATCTCAGCACAGCAGGATTAGATGAGAAGGGAAAGAGGAGGGAACTTGCAGGCAGCTGGAAATTACAGAATTGAAGTTTTCAGAGGGCTGGTACAGAATCTACTGTTCAGGAGTACCTGGCTGTGCTGTATGGCAAACAGAACGGTACTATTGCTTGCATCTTGGCTTCTCCACACTTACTGATGCACTCTGTTCCTCTGAGGCTAACTTGCCTTTACAGACAGCTAAGTCTTCAAGTCCGTGGTTTCAGTGGTCACATCCCACCCTCTCCCCAGCAGCCAGACTAACAGGGCAGTCTCAGAAGTCCTGAACAGATTTCACGCCCACAGCTACCAAACATGAAGTCCAGACAGACTTGTTCCCTCTCCTGCTCCTTGAGGGGGTCTTAAGGGTCTCAGCCCCTCGCATATGGGCAAGTCAAAACAACTGCAGATAAACAATCTCTGCAAGGGCTGACATTTACTTTTTTCCTCTTTGAACTACCCTTGTGGTTTCGAGACATGAAAAGTCTCCACATGTGCTGACCTGGCAACTATGTAGGACCCCTTTCAATCCTGCCTGCATGAAGGTTTTGCCCTGGCACGTGGCCTTGCAAAGCCAAGGAATTCCTTTCTTGGGCTCCCATTCCCATTTCTTCAGAGATTAGAGAACTGTAGAACTAAACTAGTAGTATTTTGTTCCACGTCAAGCCAGGTGGAGGGAAGTTTAAAAAGGGAACCTATTTACTTCAGTGGGATGCTTCGAAGACAGCAGATGGGAGAAACCCAGCCCTGGAGATGAATATTTAATGTATGTGGATGTTTCTTATTCACAGCAATAACCCTTTCCTCTAGCTTGGGATATCTAGGGGTAGGGGAGAGTTTTCCCACAGACACATAACATCAGCTAAAGAGAAGGCAAACGAATGCAAAAGTCAAAGTGGTTGGACTTCAGATCTCTCCATAAAAAGGAAAAAAACACCCACACATAACCAAACTAGCCCTGTCAGAAGATTAAGGCAAACAATGGGAATGGGACTTAAAAATGAATATAAACCACACACAACAGCCCAAAGCATTTGAGAAAATATGCTCTAGAGGGATGATTTCAAATTGGAAGTTCAGTTTTATTGTGCCTCTGTCTGGAGAGATGCTCCTTTAAAACATGTTAAAAGCAAAACACTATGTAGAGGGGATTTGATAGGAACAATTAAAGAGGAGAATGCTTTAGAGGAATATAACCCCATGACATCTCTTGCGTCCCTATTACTTGTTAATTATTCTTTTCCCTCTATAGAAGAATGAAAATGAGGCAACATTGCTTGGAAAATAGTTGTTAGCTTCTTACTACACTGAAAACTTCCATGAGGAATCTAGGGGAACAGCACTACTAGTTAACTTTAGTAAGGCTTCATGAATGCACTGAAGGTCATTTCAGTATGACATTCAGCTGCTCTGAACTCAAGTGAGACCCAAATACAAGCCACCAATCCAGTTCTCCATCGCAACAAGCAAAACATCCCTACTAGCAGGGTTCCAGAGCAGTCTGGAGGTGTCCCAGGAAAGCTTCAGCAGAATTAGGCATTGCAAAGGGCATGATGTCACCAGACAGCCATATTTCAACTGTTCATAATGAGCTTGTCACCAAGAATTTAGAGCAAGTACATGCTGCAATTCAAAGCTGGGCAAAGAAAAACTGAGCAAGGATGTCTATGAAATGCAGAGGCTTCCCAGAAGACATGGAAATGTCAGAGCACAATTAAAGGGACAATCTCTCCTTGTCACAGGGTTCAAATGAGTATTCCCAGTAGAAAAGCAATCCCTTTGTACAGCCACAAAACCACAGGTATTTCAGAGACAGCAATGGAGAGCAACCTCATCTTCCACAGTGACAGAGGACAACTACAAACACCAGAGCATTAACAATCCTGCTTTGGTTCCAGCCTAGAAAGTTACCTTCCAGGCTCTCAAACACAGAAACAAACGTCTCTTGCCATATAAATTACTAAGCAGTGGAGAGGAAAGTCATTTAGATACCACAAGATAGCAGCATGAATGTCACAACACGTTCATATTTCAAGCATTTTGTTTTATGCAGCAACCTCCCAACCTCAGCGAAGATTTCGGTGTGGTGATGCTCAAGCAATAAGCAGGGCTAGAAATATCAGTCCCAGATAGCTTATTGTTCAAGCTTAGCTACAGGGCAGCCTTGAACTGCAGCTCAGATGTAGCCACTTCAATTCATGCTTCCTTTCTCTGCACTGTAAGTCTTAAATTCTTGAAACTTAAATGAGGGCTTCAGTTACACCAACATCCTTTACTCGCTGAAAGTTGAACAGTAAGAAAAAGAAAGCAGCCACCACCTCCTTACCCTTGCGGGGGTGTACATCTAATCCAATCACTTTAGGGACAAAAAAAAGGCAAGAAAAAAGGGGTTAGAAAATAGCTTACAAAACAGAGTCACCAGAGAGGTCAGTGTAGGCTGTCAAGGGCTGCTTCCACACTAGTACAGCTGCTAAAATCATTAGACAGTGTCACCCCACCCTTGGGCCCCCAGGGGCAAGAGCACAGGAAGGAGGGCTCCTCCTCATCTCCTGCTGATCCGGCTGTTTCTGGTGCAAGCGTAAATTCTCTCCATCCATTCAGCATTTTGCTAACAGGCCACTGGAAGAGGGAGTGCCTGTTTGCAGTATTTGCAGGGTTGGTCAGGCACACTATTCCCAGAAAGGAGCTGATCTCCAGCGAGCACTTGGCTAGAGCAAGTCATCGCACCCAGTTTTATCTCTCTGCTCTAAGTTTGAGTTGGCTCCAGAGGAGGCCAGAGACAGAGCCTGGATTAGTTTCAGCATTCCCATCTATCCTACCAATACTCTATTGACCCTATTTCCATTGTCTACTTTAAAATAAGGCACCCAGGCTCTCTGTACAGATAGCAGCTTCCGGGCAGCTAGTTTAAGTCAATTCCCTTTGTAACCAGATGCATCAGTAGGATGCTTTTTGCTTACACCACTGCAAAACAAAGCAAGAGAAGAACCAATCTTGTCTTCAGGCTTTTTGGAGATAATGATCAGAGTCAAAAGACACTGCTGCAGTAAGACAAGCACATGCCATTCAGCATCCTTACCCTCATCACAGACAGCTCTGAAACTGCCTGCACAAAGAAGCACTTCTCCAGCTCCTACACTGCAAGCGTTTGAAGGAGAAAAGCATTCCTGCTTTGCCAGCATTGTCCCTGTTTGGAGGGAAAGTTTCTACAAACACTGTTTTTAGGACATTAAAAAAACCAAAAAACTTTCCAGTAACTCCTGGCCAAAAATTCCTGATCACCCACCCTGCTTCTTCAAATGCCTGTGTTTGTCTGCCTTAGTACACACACTGGGCAGAAAGCTGCAGCAGGACAGGAACTGATTCATAAGTGGATCAAGTATCTTCTGCTGCAGGGCTGGTGACAGGCCCAGAAAGGCAGTACAGCGTTCAGAACGGGGCCCTGGAGCCTACAGACCTTTGTTTTTGGAGGTGGTGGTTGGGGTGGTGCTTCCTTGAACTCAGCTCTGCTTGTTAGGAGAGTTATGAACACCGGTGCATGCAGGAGTAGTTACACAAGCTATCCCAGGTATTTATTGGTGGCCACTCACTTAAACCTGTCCTCTGGGATGAAACCACCAGTGCTAGAGGAAAGGCATTTGATCTACCTAAGTGTTTGTTTCTCCTCCTCCAATTCCAGGCACAGCTCAAGAACTGATGAAGAGAAAGGTCTGTTGGATGAGGGAGTATTTACTTTTTATATCATGACCATGGGCTCTTACAAGGTTTAAAATTCAAATACACAGCCATGCTGGGAAGAAATGGAAGCGCAAAGAAGTGAAGTAGCTTTCTCAGAGCAAACAGAAGGGCAGGGCTGAATGTATGAGCAAAAACATCAAGTCCTGAATCACATCTGATGGACCATGCTCTCTTGAAATGCTTTGTAAGGAGAAAAATAGCTTTCCAGGGAAAGCCAGCGTGTACAATTGCACCTGAAATAAAGCATGATGTTGGTGATTAGGCATACTGTCTCTGGCAACACATCCAACCAGCGGACACACTGCTACTGACGGTGGAGTCACCATCCCTGCGGGTGTTTAAGGAAAGGTTAGACGTGGTACGGGAGGACATGGTTTAGTGGTTAATAGGTGGGGGGGGCGGTTGGACTGGATGATCCTTGAGGTCTCCTTCCAAACTTAATGGTTCTATGGTTCAGAAGCAAACATGGTAACTGCAATTGCAGTTTGGTATGGAGCCACACCCACATTTGAAGCCTAGGAAACTGCTAGCATATCACTTATCTGTTGGAACAAACAGAAGCGCACTGGGTTATGACCAGCTTTTGCAAGATAATACTAATGCTCTGAGACATTTGCTAGCACGGCACACAGTGCCATGATCCCCCTATGTACAAAGGGGGTATCATGAGGACAACATCCTAGAGAAACGGGTAAAGCAGCAGAAAGCAGATAAGACAGGAACAGTTGTCTTTACAGAATTTAAAACACAAAAATCCCACCACACTAAAAAGTAACCAAAATAAAAAAATCAAAATAATAAAAATCAATGCTACTTGCAAAAGCGGGCATGGCAGAGGGGATATAGGGATGAAAGATGATACCTGAAATGCAAAAACCCCTCAACTTCTCTGTTTCTATCTGGACCGCTTTCATGGTGCCCCTTTAGCCCAGATGCTGTAATTCATCAATAAAGTAAACCTGTTCCAGTTTGGTACCATGTTACTTAACCCCAGAAAACACCACATTCAAATAAAGCATGCTCTGTTTCTCATGAAGAGGCAGAAGCCAAACTCAAAGTCCTCAATCTAAGAGGATGGAGTTTGCAATAGGGGAGTCAGGGTATCCCCAGGAGTCAGAGTCACACGAGAGCTGTGGTCTCTACGTCCCTCTCCCAAATCACAACTGCATCCAGTGAGTAACACAAGTGAAACCAAATGGCAATGCAGAGCACATTGCCATGCACATGCTGATCTCCCAACGTTGTGTGGGCCACCAGCCAAGTCCCAAGACCTCTAAGCCAGGGCACTGAGACAAGCAGAGACCTTCTTTACAGTGATACCTCAGTGCTGTGTCCCACATCCCAGCCAAGGGGAGAAGAGCAGCCTCCCTTCCCAGACATCCCTTTGGGTCCCGATAAAGTTACGGTAGCCATAATAGCTTTGTTCTACGTATTGCATGTAATAGAATAGTGGAAATTGGTCTGCAGTTACGTAATTGCAAAGGAATTAGCTACGGTCCTGCTCAGCCCAGCTGAAAACACCATCCCACGATGCCTCCACCGCAGACACAGTTCCCAGGGGCTGCAAGGGAAGAGCCCCTCTCCCGCCTGCAAGCGGAGCAGCAGCAGAGGCAGAGGTGCTCAGGAGTATGCTTCTACTTCGCTGTCTGTCAGGTTTTCCATTGCAAACACTGCCACCACAGTTTATAGTTTGACCGTTTCAAGCCACATCCACACAAAACTTGGCAGAGAGGGAGCTGCTCTTGCCCAGTCCCTCCCCCTTCTACCTTAAAGAAATCTGTGTCAGATTCCTGCTTTAAAGTCACAACATTTCATTTCTGCAGCAGAAATACATTAAGTCATTCCACAAGGCTTTTTTGGTTAAGACTTACAAGAAGGCTATGTACCTGACAGACAAGACTTGAGTCAACTATTCATATTGTTATTCTAAAACAGCTCAGAGATGTTTAGATAGTCTTGGACAGTGCAGGTTGGTTACACAGTGCATTTAAATAAATCAGTCACTTCCAACACAGAACATAACCCTTGTAACTACAGTCTGTTCCCAGACACCATCTGAGACCATAAACCTCTGTTTTTCTCCTGATACATTTATGATCTTCTGCTCACATAACCAGAATTCAGAAGAAGGTCCGAAGGACATTTTTTGTTGAGCCAATATAAAGAAAAAGTGCCAAAAGTCTGAGAGCTGGTACATTACTAAATAATTTCTTCTGAAGTATAGAAGTCCTCCATATTTCTTTCAGTCCAGAAAGATTTGCTACTGTGGCAACTGCAGCAACAGTCAGGTTACAGTGACCCAGGGGCTTCATAATCGAGATGAAGGGTTTCAGAAATCATTCACCACTTATGACTTAAAAGCAAGGTCAGTGGAGCATAACACTGAACAGAAGCTGCACCTTAAAGTGATGGCCAAGTCATAACTTGCCCTGTCCCTACAATGAAGGCAACCTTATCCAACTCTCTTTTAGCGAGGGAGAAAACTAAGTATGAGACAAGGCCATACCAAATGGGTTTGCACATGTCTGGCTGCAACATGTCTTACTTTTCCCATATCAGAGATGGGATTTAACACTGAATAATACTGTATAGTAAATGCAACACAGTGTTACTTAAGATGAAGTTAACGTAGGTTGATGATAACCAGATAAGGCTTCAATAAATCAAGTGCCAGACTTTTTCCCCCTTCTATCTCTGCCCTATACACTGGCCTTTGAAAGCAGAGCGTACTTCCTTCCAGGGGAGTACACAATTTGGAGGCAAACCGAGGAGATGGTAACTCTAGCTCAGGCTGTAGAAGCATTCAGAAGAAAACATCCAGCACGACATGAAACAGGCACCATCATTTGGAAACAACTTTTGAGCCTCCCTGCATAAAAAAAGTATAGGGCCTTCTGACCAGTAAAGTGAAGATGTTTCTTCCCTACAAAGCCATGCACCAGAGCCAAGTTAAGGTTTCTCCCACTCTGGGGAAACAGAAAGAAATCTTTAAGTGTTCCTAGGCATTAACATACAACCCTATTCAGGCAAGGCTTTTAAAATCAAGCAGTCGTCCATATTACCCAATATATACATTTATATATATCTAGCTTCCCCAAAGTACAGTTAAAAGAAAGACCCAAACCAAGACATACGATATGCTATATACACACATACACACAAGGAGATCTGAGCTATTGGCCCAGCAGCACACCCGATGCACGTTGCTCAGTCTGATGGGACTCCGCAGCCACAGAGCCGAGAAGCCATCTAGCCATCTACTTCCTTCCTGTCATTGAAGAAGCTGTTCCTGCTGGGGATGGCATCCATGACACCTTGCATCACCTTTGCCTGTCTGGATCAGAACAAGCCTGGTTTATACAATCACAGCTATAGTTTCACAACACTCAAGCCAACATAACCATGCAGTTGGATGCACTACCACACATGTGCACAGTCCAACAATCTTATTTTCTTAAAAACTGTATCCCCATGTTCTTCGAAGTTATAACCACATCTTCTAGGTGCACTTGCCTACACTAAATAGACACCCAATTCAAACAATAACCAAAGAGTTTAAAAAGTTGACACTTAAGAAACTTTTGCTAGTTTCATTACATGGCATTTATAGGTTCAGCTTTAGCTGAAGAGACAAGAAGTCATACTATTAAAGTCATTCCTGTGGTATCCCTAACCTAGGAGAGAATGTATGCTTGGAGTCCTGTTCTTGGAACAACTGAAACATCAATTCCCTGCCAGAACAGTTCAGACAAGCATCCAAAGCAAATGATGCTCTCTCCATCACCAATCTGTGACTAAAGTGTGTACGATATCAGTATTTTATCTGTCTATAAAGCACAGGATCACGGGAAATCTGAAGCCCTGAACTCTATGCTTTCTTGTTTGTATGGACAAGAAGAAATCAGGCTGCTAAGCATCGGAATATGATCTTAAGAACTGTAATCCAAGTTCAAGGCTGTTCCCTTAGAAGAGTCACATTTCTGGACCCACTAATTAAATTCATACCCTTACACTCTCCATTTATATCTCCACACACCACGTGGTTCAATACAATATGACGTGAACTGTGCAAGGCGGAGAGGCCACATTAAAAGAAAATACAAAGGAACTGTAATTTGGAATTCAGACACTTCTTGCATTATCTAACAGCCCAATTCCCTTAGGTCCACAAGTCATTTTCCAAGACAGGGATATCATGGATATGAATGGAAATTGCCACAATAACCAGGCTTGTTCTGACAGCAATAACACCCATTGACAGTGAGGAGCCCTGAGGCTTGGAAGGGAGGATTCTTGTCCACTAGTCCAGACCCAGTTTAAGAAGTCACCATTTCTTTCCCCCCGCCCTCGCTTCAATCATAACTATTGCTTTAACAAGGGACAGATGTGCATTTTGGCCTCCACTAGTTTTGCAAGTGATACAGTCAGTGCCCAAGGAGACAGGCATTTCTGTTCACACTAGCCAGTTCCTTTCCACACACTATCCTTTTGGACACCACATTAAACCACTGGCCAGCAATTGACTGCATTACTGTGAGACAAGCAAGCACTAAGCTCTCATACAGCAGAGAAATGACCACTCCATTAAAAGAAAAAAAACCCACAAAACTCCACGATACATGGTCATCATTGTGGATAACCTGACTCAGAGCTCTGGAAGATGGATTTGAGTCCCAGAGCAGGGTGTTCTGGTTACCCCAAGCTCTGGCATGCCCAGTATGCTCCAAAGCCAGCCAGTCATGAGAGCCCTGCGTGTCGGGCTACCACAACATTAGCCTTCGTTTGAATGGCTCCAAATAGGAGCAGCTCCTCTGGATGAGGACACACAAGTCACGAGTGGGCTGGAAACCAGTCCTGGACAACAGCTTTGGATTAATATACAGGGAGCCCTGGAGGGGAGGAGGGGGAGCTGAAGACAAGCAGTTATTCAAACCAGCTGCTAACCCACTCCAACCACTCACATGCACACAGCCTCCTGCGTTTGTTCGGCCCCACTCAAAGCTACCAGACATTCAGGAGTTAAAGTACACAAAAGACATCTATACAAACACTTGCCAAAAACCTCATTTTCCAAGTGGAAGCTGCTTATTCCAGGAATGGCAGAAAAAGGGATTTCTTCTTGCTTTTACATGACAGGCTCTGCCTCCTTGCCTCAAAATTCCCCAATTAACACTTTTGCAAGAAGCTTGGAAACAGTGCATGGCCACGTATTTATCTATGCACATTCGCTCCCCTCCCTACCAAGCTCCGGGCCACAGGCTGAGCTGTCAAGCCAAGTTTCATCCCAAGCAATTTTTAAACACTCATCCTATAAATCCTCTGAAAAGGGAGTTAGTAATGGAAATGCTGACAGAGACTTGAAGAAACAGCAGGGCAGCTATATCAGTCTTCTATACACCAGCTTCATTAGCTGCAGATCCTTCTCTCTTTCACCTTCATTTTCCATTAGCGTACTTTGGCTAATTAATGCACAAAACCTACGAAACATTCTTACAGTAGAAGGCAACATTTGGCCCCAAGCCCAAATCAACACTGAGAAACTTCAACGTCCTCAGCCAGACATAGTAACTGTACCAGATGGAGCTAAAGTACAGCTACAAGTAGTGATGAAGAAACTGAAAGAGGACGAACACATGCAAAAAATCAGACCATTGGAAGAGGGAAAAGGCAGCAAACGCGTCTTACCGCTTTCGTTTTTCTCTATGACATCCACGACCTCCCCAGCCTGGAGGCTGATCTCAGAGTTCTCCTGCTTCTCATAGTTGGACACCACCACATATTGCTCCAGGATCATGGGTTCAGAGCTAGCATCAGCACCTGGGGAAGGGAAAAAGCAAGCCGTAAGCCAGCTTCCAGCCATGGCTCCTCGAGAGCGACCTCCGTCCATCTGATTCACGACAGGCCAACTTGTCACCAGAGCCAAGCAAATCAGCAAACAACCTTGGCTCGCAGCATATCCCCAAATGGCTGGCCATATAGAAACAGCCTCCTCTGGCCCACAACCTAGCAGCACAGAGGGACATTGGAGAGAAGAAAAAGAAAAAAGAGGAGGGGGGAAAAAAAAAATACTAAAAGGAGCTTAAAACAGTGAATTAGTTGAAAAGTTTCATGATGGATTCTGAAAATAAACCTCTTCCCAACATGGTTTCCACAATCCTTGCTCCCATTCAGAGAGAAAAATCCTGGGCAGAAGCAGCATAAATCCACAGCTGAGCCATCCCCCCAGCAAACCCAAAGAAAAAAACAGCTCTCCCCTTGGCGGCTCAGCTCCTTCTCCACTCTAAAGGCTTGAGCTGAAAGTCAAGAGGGGGCTGTAGATGCCAATCATATTCGTCTGCACTGCAGCCCTTAAATAGAAACACATGAACGGGATTGAAAGAGAGGGAGGTGGGGTGGAGGGAGAGCGGGGAGGGCGGGGAAGAGTGTTTACTTGAAACAGAAGAAAAAAAAGTTCTAGCGCCAGATCCTTGCTCAAACACGGCCACCCCCCGCCAGCTACACAGTTCCGCATTCCCTGCGGCAGAGCAGCCCCGAGTGGGACGGGGGCACAGCACACTCCGGCTTCCCTCTCTCCATCGCCTTTCGGCGCCTTTTTGGAGCCCTTGGAGCCAACCCCTCCAGTTGCTCGGCTTCTCTTCATACCAAGGGCTTTTGGCTGTCAGAGCCCTTTATGAATGAGTGGAGGCTCTCACACAAATGGGGGCAAGAAAAAGTGCAAAATAACCGTTCTCCTCCCTTCCCCCACACTCCTGGAGTAGTTTCCTGGGTTTTTTCAATTTCTGACTTTTCCACCCCTAAACCAAAATTGTGTATTTCAGGGTGGAGCTGCGAGACAAGCACGCCGCTGTGCCAGACCCAGAGGGGAAACTCCTCGTGCTGCCGCTCGCTTGTGCGAGACAGAGCTCAGCTCTCCAGTGGAACACAAGCCGTGCAGCCGGGGCCTCCGCACCCCCAAGCCCAGGCACAAACCAACTATGCTCTGCCTGGAAACCACCTCGAAGTGTCGTGAAAGCCTTTAGGACATCAGAGTTTCTTAATTTGCCCTCACTTATACACTCTTCAACGTGCCAAATCAGAGCAAAAAGCCCCAACAATTTCTGTTTAAGAGCCACCAGACACATGCCTTAAAGCAAAATTATTTTACAGGTTTCCTGAATTACAGCACCACATATTAGGGCAGAGCAGTTTGGGCCAACAGCATTATTATACATTTGACATAGTAAGAGGCAGTTCCTGTCTCTCTACATCAAGATGCAGATGGAAAGGGGAGACAGCAGCAGATGTACGACTTGCTGAAAGTCCCATTTCACGTGACGGGTATGAAGCCAGGAGCAGACTCTAGGTCTCCAATGACAAATTGGCTACAAGAGACGGGAAGGAAGCAACATGGTCTGAAATTGTCCACCGGACAAGTCAGGGGACTGACAGCCAACCACAGGATGCTCAGTGCTGTACTTCCAATAGCAGCATGTTCATATGTGTTTGGGCTGAAGACACAAAGTGATTCTACAGACAAATAATTAGCATCCCTGCCAAGAGAGAGGTAAAGAGTGCATCAGCCATTAAAACAGCATCCTGTGAAACGAAAATCCTAGAACAAAAAGCAATTAATTCAACCATTTCCTGAAAGGAAACGCTATCACAATGCCTCCCTTTGGACCACATTTAAGAAATCCAGAGAATTAGAAGACTTCCTCACTCCTTAAGCATGCCTCTGACTCTCCTCAAGTTACAGAGGTTAATTTTCTTTTAAGAGAAGTCATCTCCTCTAGAAGTTCGTGTTTAAGAGATTTAGCTTTTCTATGGATAGTTGAACCATAGCCAATAGCAGGAAGAGGGGGAGAAAACCATGAACTGACAACATTGAAATTTATAATAAAAATTTTCACCATAACTGTTCATTCCAAATAAGCATTGTGTTTCTGCTCATGATGAATCAACTTGACTTGTGTGTTCTGGTTTAAACCAGAGTGTGATGAGATGCCTTTCCCCGTTTCACATGGCTTCTCACACAGTCCCTTCTCCAGTCTGGAGCAGAACAGCATTATCATCTTCCTTAAACCTATTTATGCAAGTAACACCTGCAACCCCTATTTCATTTTAGTCTTAATATAAATACTACTTCTCCAACCAGAAACAAAAGCCATCATGGCAGTATGTTTACGTGTGTGCTTCAGCAGAGAATTCGGAGTGTGGAAAGGCAAAGGAGGGACTGAACAGTGGCAAAGGGAACAAGGGACACGCAGGAAGCTACTTGCTAAACAGACACCCCAATGTCTTCTTTCCTCTAATCTCCTTGACAGTTTTCATGGGACTAGAGTAAAAAAAAAAAACCACCCACCCAAACCACATCCTGGGCTTGGTGGCAGGAGCAGTGCTCATGTGATGCACGTGTCCTGTTGGGAACAAAGGGATGACTAGGCTGGAGTGCAGGCTGGCAAACACCCTGCCATCAGCCACCGAGCCAGGGACCACGTGCCAGGGGAGCACTCTTGCCAGGAAACCCAGAGAAGCAGCACTTCAAATCCACCTCCACAACTCTGGCTCCAAAGAAAGGGGGTTTACAACAGCCTGGCAAGATGAGTTAGATCTGCACTCACATATCTGAAACCCAGCAGGACTTTATGATGCCATTTACTGTTCTACCTCAACTAATGTACTCACTGCAGGAGGACTTTGTCATTGCAGCAGCTGGTGCAACATCCATAATTAGACACTGTTTTAAGAGAAGCTGATATAAATGTTACAGGGTTCCTATTAATATATAAAAAAAAGTGATAGATTCCTAGGTGTAGGAAGTTACCACGGCCAAATAAACCTGTTCATTTACAGCTATAGCAGACCATGCCTAGAGGATATCCCCTTTTGGAGGGTGGGGTCCCTGTGGTTCCTGGAGTGATGCTAGTCCAAGATTAAGTACTGCACTATGGGGAAGACTTCAGTAACAGTAAAAGAGAAAACAAAGAAGGAGAGAAGGAAAGAAAACACAAAAACAGGTCTTCCTTGTAATCAGAAGCCCTAAAGATTTTCTGGGTAGCCTGGTTTAGGTTGTTATCATGTTCCCTTCAGGCACAGTAAGTAGGGTAAAAAAAACAAACGCAAAAACACAACCCCAAACCAAAACTTTTTGTCCTTTTCAGCTTTCTGTCCCACAGAAGTACCTTTAGATTAATTACTCCTCAGTGACACTGAGGATGCTCACAACATCGCTGCTATGCTATGACAGACTGCAGGTTTCCCACCCATCCCCACCTCCCCAAAGGGAATTCAAAAGAACAAGGCAGGCAACACTGCAGACAGTACAGCACCAATTACACCCGCTGCCGTGGGCACTTCCGCATCCCTGCCAATTAGCTCAGGTCTAATTTGTAACACAGGACACAGCATCACATTGAAGAGTAACAGCCTGCTTAGTGTGAAGGACGCCAGAGAAGAGGGATGCAGAGCAGCACAAGTTCCCCAGCAAGCTCACATGCACCCTGCAATGCCCCCCTGACATAACAGCCCGACTGCTTTAAAAGCCTTTCCAGCCCAGGCAGGAGAAGCCGAGAACAGAGGATGGGATAAGGCTGATGTTCCAGGTAAGGTTCCCACCTCCTCTCCCCCAAAAAGCAGAATTTGTTTAGCTCCAACTTGCAAGCCTTTCCCAGAGCAGAGCGCACGAAAGATCGCTGGCTGAAATAAGAGTTTGCTTGCCTCTCCGTTTATTTTTGCCTCGAGTCCGTTTCCTGGTTAAAGTCTTGAGGATACCCCTCCTCCTCTCCATAGGGCTCCACTTTACAATCCTCCCGCTCCTCACCTCAGCAATTCCCTTCCTGGGGCTGGGCAGAAATGTCATCGGAGCTTGTCCATGCCCCTCACAGCTGGCACTATGAAGTGACACAGTGGCACGCTGTCCCCCTCACCAGGCAGCGAGGAGGGAGCATCATTCCTCCTGCGGTACTCAGACCAGCGACTACTGTGACAGCCTCCTAAATAAGAGCGCAGAGTGCCCGTTCCAAGCAACAACGTTGTCCTCCTCCTCCTCCTCCTGTGTTGCAACAGCTAAGACCTACGATGGTTTTGCAATAGCCAAAAATTAAAACCACCACTGGACTCCAAAAATAAAATCATCTGGATATGGAAATCTGAGACTACTGATCTTTGCCAGAGTACTCTGCTGTTATCAGGCTATAAACATGTCTGCTCTTTTAATCCATACAGTACACAGCCTTTTATATTGCCCTTTTATGATTATCAATCAAGTGTTTACACATTCAGACTAAGTGAATTAGTACTGGGCTGGTCAGTGGAAGCTTTGCAGAGGCAGCCAAAACCACAGAAACGGTCAGTGAACGCCATAAGGATGATTCACAGCTGAACAACCAACTGGCAGGTAGTCCGGCTCTTCCGACCTGGGCACAACTGCTGAGGACACACGCAGGGTCTGCACAAAGGTTTGGCAGAAAGCATCCCCAAGTGTCACGGCTTTCCGTACAATATAGTCAGAGCTTCGCACTTTTCTGTGTGTAGGGAGGCGTAACTGTGGTAGCTTGGATCTAGAGCTGTGGTTTACTTGCTAAAGCCAATTCAAGAATAAGTCTTTACGTATCTCTGGAAAACTCCTTCTGGGGAAGGAAGAAAAAAAAAAAGGGAAAAAAAAAGAATACCCAGAATAGCAGCAGGCCTACTTAAAAATCCTCAAATCAGTCTATCCCCTCACAACAATCGTATGCCCAGCTCTAAACACAGGGACTTGCCTCCACTAAAATCTGATAAGAAAGAGAGGAGAGAAGGACCATGTCACTATGATAAACAAACGTGTTAAGTCTGCATGTTTTCTTTGAGCCTTCCACCAGTGATCTATGCCCAAGTATTTTAAGATAGAGAGCTTAGGTCTGCCTAAAAATTAGGTTAAGTGTCTACTGCACACAAGATTAAAACCGTACTTTATCATGCAAAGCACATGAGGTTACACAAGAGCTCACCATCTCACAGGGGGCTCAGAAAAGCACTTCCTAAAATAACAAGTTCCTAGAGTATGCAGTGGGATGGGACTGATGAAGCCTCCTGCAAGTCTCCTTGTGGACAATATGGATTCAGATCAAAACCATGTTTTTAAGCCTAGGATCTCTCTTCTATTCAGTGGGGTTTTTTGAGGACTTTTTAATTTTTGTTCATTTTTTTGTTCTTAATGAGCCCTAAACAAACAATCAGGCCTTTGACTCATCTCCTCAATACTCCAGCACCCCAGCTTGTCACTCTTCAGCCCTCTTTCCACTTACCAAAATTCAGGCTATAATTGCACATCAATTATTCTCAGAGTTGAAGATCACTCATCTCGAGTACTGCATGCAGTTCTGACTACCACAGCACAAAAAGGACAAAAAAACTATTGGGGAGTGTCCAGAGGCAGGCAACAAAGATGGTGAAGCAGAAGACATATGAGGAGAGGCTGAAGTCCCTTGGTTTGTTCAGCCTGAAGAAGAGGAGACTGAGGGGAGACCTCATCACAGCCTACAGCTTCCTCACAAAGGGGAGCAAAGGAGCAGGCGCTGATCTCATCCCTCTTGTGACCAGCAATAGAACCCAAGGGAACGGCATGCAGCTGCAACAGAGGAGGTTTAGGCTGGAGATCAGGAAAAGGTTCTTCACTGAGAGGGTGGTCAAGCACTGGAACAGGCTCCCCAGGGAGGTGGTCACCACACCGAGCTTGGCTGAGCTTAAGAAGCGTCTGGAGAACGCTCTCAGTCATCTGCTCTGATTGGGCTGGTCCTGTGTGGAGCCAGGAGTTGGACTCCATGATCCTTATGGGTCCCTTCCAACTTGGGATATTCTATGATTCTGTGATCACTCGCAGCTTATGGCAACAGGAGAGGGAATTCATCTCCAGCGCTTTTGCCAGATAGGAACCCCTTCAACGCTAGCAGCATTTAACTTCAGAGATCAGCAGCTCTTGGTGTAGCAGTCCTGAGCCACAAAGCTTTAGGGACAGTTCAGCACCACCCTTAATAACTAAAGGAATTCAGTACAAGTCCAGTCCAGTCTCCAGGTCTTAGAAATAAAACAGTACTGGCAAAAGCCACTTTGCCTCATTACAGATGAAAGTAAATATTTCAGTGAATCTATCAAAGGGGTTATTAATACACTATCATTTCTGCGATTCTTTCCTGAGCTCAGCCAGGTAGCTCTTACTAAGGAGCTCTTACTAATTTCATTACATTTTCAGAGAAGTTTCAGAACCAGGTGACGCCCTGCTATTAGGCAGATATAGGAGTGAAAGCAGAAAAGGAAGGGTTTGGATCTGACCATTTAAATAATTCGGAAGACTCAAAGCCAGAGAAGTTTGGCCTAAAACCTTATCCAAATACCAAAGAATGCCAGAGAGTAAGACAAGGTTGCACACCATCCACGCCATGATGGCTACATAAGCATGCACACCCTCTCGCCCTAGGTTAGCATCCATGATTAACGTACAAGGTGTTTCTCTGTAAGTGACCATCCATACATACATCTTCCTCAACTTCACAACACTCCTGTGTTCTGCAAGCATGTCAGTACATGGGGAAATAGCTTCCTTGCAGAACAGCTAAACCGCTAGTCTTTCTTGTTATCTTCCTGGCTATAAATGGAGAAGTCTGGCATAGATGGTAACTCCATGACCTGCATTAACTCCCTCCTTGGCCTTATTGGGTTGCTGCTACGAACAGCTACAGGGACGCCAAGAAGGGCACGTGGCCAGCCATCACAGCAGCAGCAGCGAGTTAACCTGACTCGTAGATTTATTCCCTGGAATAAGAAGTACACAGTACTTTCTAGTATTTCTAAGAACCAAGATATGGATAAACCTTCAAGAGTTTGGACAAGTGGCAGCTTGTAGACTGTGGCTTCAAGCACTGAATTAAGTGCCTAACACACAGCTAAAACCAGCAGCAAAATACCAGCCTCCATGGGGAGGGCATCAGGAACGAGCTTGGCCCACTGTAAATGGCAGGCACTCTCTCAAGTGAGCGCTCCAGTTCAGTTCTTCCTTCTTTACAGTCCTCAGCAGCATTTCCAACAAAATCCTGACAAACTGAGAAATTCACTGCTGATCTTTGCCAAGTGGAGCTTGTTAGTCTCAGGATTTTTAGTTTTTACTTTTGATCTGCTAGGTTTTAAGACAGAGCCAAGAAAAATTAGAGGCAGGAGGGTGAAAGGAAAAAAAAAGTTGAGTCCTCTTTCCACTCCTTGGAAAGTTGGCTCTCTGAACAGCAATTCCAACCAACTAGGTTACAGGTAGCAACAGTTAAGAAAACTTAAGTATTTTGCACACAAATCTGTTAAACTGCTTGGAGATTTTCACACAGCTGCGAGACAGCGTCTTCCACCAGGCTGAAGTCACCTATACGCTCTGGCATTTGTCCTAGTCCTGCTCAGGAGTGCAACATATTCATGCTACTCCACATGGCACGAAGCAGACTAGCCAAGGAACTTGACAGCAGCTGGGGTGCCCCAGACTAGCATCTCACCACAGGACCTCTCAGGATGCATCTGCATGGCATCCATCCTTTTCTAAAGTAGGAAACTAAACAACTTGCAACCCTTGGTTAGAGTCTCTGCTTTGTGGAGCGGGTTCATGCCTTCGGCTGGAGCTTGGGCAGTACCAAAACTGTTCTAGTCTCCAGCCCCCAGCGTCGGTACGTACCATGTGGTTAAAGATCACATTCAAATTCAAGCCTGCTCTGTCAGCCTGCCACATTCTAATATAGCCCACAGCAGGTCTGGAACAAATAGTAGCTGTGCTGGAAACTTGGGATTTGTTTGGAAGAGAAGTAAACTGAAAGGCTACATGAACTGGGACAATATGAGGAGTTAGGAACCTGCGAGATGTACCAGAATACTTCTGAGCAGGACTATGTATCAACATTCACCTTCTTGAACACCATGCAATGCTATTAATCACTTAGGTTTGCCCTATTATCATGTATAGATTTTTGAAGCTAGACTAGCAATATGCATTTAACTAAAAGCAGTCAACAGAAGGGAAGAAATTGGTATCTGTTAAAGACTTCACTTTCTTACCCTTCAAGAAGGATGAAAGCCTTGGCATTCAATTTGTCATTTTACATACAGCAACATGAAAACAGTCCCAACAGATGAAGAGTTGGAGAAACCCAACCTTCCCCCCAGCCAGGTAATCTGAGGGCTTTTTGTCATTCTTCCCAAGCAACACCTCTTCTGTCTCCTCCTCAACATGTTTCCCTCCTGCTCAGTCTCTGTTCTGTTTCTGCCTGGAGCTCCCTAGTGACCTATCAACCACCAGGCTCCTGTGACTGAATACTTCAGATGTTTCTGCACTTTTATACCCAACTACCACCCTGAAATTAGACCTACTCTGCTAAGATCAAGCAGAAGCCCCTCAGGGATATATTCAACTTCTGACAAGGATAACATTTTTGAAGTCACAGCAGTCTTGCTTACTATAAACATCAGAAAAGTCATTGTCCATTGACAGTGGTGGGATTTCGTTCACATACTTTGAACAGGGCATGAACTCGCATGTTTACCAAGCCAGGTATGGAAAGTACCAGGTGTGTTTCCATCTTCCCTTGCCTCACAACCTATGTGTGGCCTTCACACATGTGGGCAACCAGTCCAGCATCCTGTACAGACACAGGGTCTACAGCTTGTGATCATTTTTCTTAAGTCTGATGGAAGAAAATACATCTTCCCTGGTATTCCACATTATGTGACTAATGTTTACAGAAGAAATCCACTGGTTACTCAGGAGAAGTCCTGATATCATAAAGCTTAGTTTCTGCCATGTATTGGACTACTTCTCCCCAGACCCTGACACCTCACCTAGAAGTTGTTTCGCCACTCCTTGTGACAAGGAGCCTAACGCTCCCACGAGAAGTTTGCATCTTCCTCAGAGTGCCATGTTTTCCATATAAATCCCTTTCTACTTACTGTGGAAATGCAAGAGTTTTCCAGAACAAGGAACAAATAGGCACATTCCTCTCCTTCATCTCAACCCACAAGATTTCTCAGTCCTCCTTCTGAGAGGTACTGTGCAGGTACTTTGCTGCAGCTGGGGTCAACCCACCACAAGAGGGAAGCTGCTTTGGATTAGTGGCTTTGAGTTAGGCAAGGAAGATATAACACAGCAAACTACTATGTACTGCTATCAGCAACGTCAAGGTGAGGCAGAAATTGTGCATTATGGAAAAGTGATACACGAGCACAAGATAGACAACAGATCCTGGATATCCACTGACAGAGACTCACATTCAAGACAACAACGAAACCACACACAGTTTGAACTACAAACTTCTCTTTAATCGCATGCAGAACACACAGACAGAAGAATTTACCTGGAGCAACACTTTTTTTTGGAGTCTCAGACAAACTGGACATCCAAACTTGAAATCCAAGAAGAGGGCAGCCATGAAAAGAGAAAGCAATTAGAGAAACAAGAAAATGACATATCAGAAAGTTTGAAAATCAGTCAAGAAAGCTTTGAAAGAAATAGTAAGTTTTTAGGAGTGGTGTTGGCATGATGGGGACTCAGTTAAAAGGCAAGTCATGAGAACCACCCAGTTAATTTTTGTGTTTTAGGAGACTTGCAGAACTTTCGAAACTGATCAGTAGCAATCTGATTTTGAGATCTCAGAATAAGATACACTCTGAGCTTATTCCCAGTAGGACAGGGAATGCATACCAAGAGACAGTTTGACTCATTAAGCCTCAAACCTGCAAAAGTATTTAGCTTTGTAGTTGTTAACGATCCCCAAAAGACCAACAGGCAACTCAGAGATTGAGCTTAGCAAACACATGCAAGTTTCTACAAGCATTTTGTTACCCTAGAATGGCATTAAGGGAAATAACAATAGATAAATAATGTTCCATCGAAAAGATCACAAAGCTCCAGTAAAGGTACATTCAAAGTATAATTAGAAATAACATTTTTTTTTTAGCCAATGAATATGAGCTAGAAACCTGGTTAAGGAGAAAGCTAATAGAGTTGTTACCAATAAGGTCAAAAGATTTCCCACCCCCTCCATGAAATGAGGTGTAAATACTTGGCTTGGGATTCTGGGAATAATCTTCAAATGTTAAGTGTTACCTTTTTTTTCTTTGAATACACTAGAAGCACATTTTAAAAGTTAGCAGGTTTCCCCCCACTTCAAAATAAGAACCAGCAAACATTCCCCTTCTGTGGAATGAGGGAGCAGAAGGGCAGCTGTTACTCTCACATCACCTGGGAGAAGGGACGAGGAGGGGTGTTTATATGATAAGCTAAGAACTTCCTAGATTTGGACAAACTATTCCAAAAATGCAATTTTGGAACTCAACTGCAATGTGGAAGCTAGTTCTGGACCCGTCAGTTTAACAGCAGAGAAGATGCACCCTTAATCACCTGGAGATAGGGGCAAGCTATACTAGTGGCCTTGTCTATTTGACTTGTTATTGTCTTCTGACCTGCAGAATATCATTCAAGGCAACCAAAAATCCGTAATAGATTTCTATTACATATGTAACTAAGAAATTACTAGCATAATACAAGGCGTAAGAAAAAAAACTTTCAAACCTTCCCACTGGAAACTAGAGGTCCAAGAAACACATTGCTGCATTTCCTCAGTGCTGAGGGAATGGTGAGGTTCTGAAATCCTTTCTTCAGATCAGGCATGGAATTTTCATTGTGTTAGAGCAAAACTGGAATTCAGATGGATTTGGTGTTTTCCCTACTTTTTGAAAAATTTGATAGTGGCAGTCCGGAGAAAAACCTGAAGTCTTCCAAGCACCTAACTCCCAAACGCATGCACCGCACTGTCACAATACAGTAAAAAATACACTGTGACAAGTTACAAAAATTTACTTTCTATTACTATTTAAGAAAAAAGAAAAAGAGCTCTGCGTTGGTAGAGTACAACAGGAAATCGTCTGGCACAGTAACTTGTGCTCTAGCTGATGGAGGGAATATATAGCAAGTTTCTATTACAGACTCAGGGCACGCACGGGAAAGGGTGTGAAGGAGTTGTTGTCAGCAACTTGTCTATTAGCTTTTGAACGGACTTCCACTGCCTTCAGGAACAGGATTATGAACTTCAGTCAGCTGTTGGCTCTTTTTCCTAGACAGAGCCTGAATATGGCAGTGATAAATAAAGCAGAAGACCTATTATAGGAGCAACTGGGACAATTTCACTTTGCCCCAATCCAAGCTGGCAGCAAAAGGCTGAAACAGTCAATAATTAAAGATAGAGGAAAAAAGTTGTGCTTAACACAAACTTAGGGCTACCCTGCACAAGAAGGGAGGGAGTTTAAGTCTAGATCTGCAGTAGCCATATCTACAAACACCCCATGTGAGATCGAGGAACCAAACTCATCATAAAACCCAATTCTATTAGCTATCTTTTTTCTTTTTTTTTTTTAATTTCTTTTTAAACAAAGTATTTTTTTTTCTCCTTTTCAAAACCATTGGTCTAAGCCAGAAGAAGAGGGCAATCTAAGTATTAACTGGTAAACACTCCCACAGGTCCCCAGTGTCAGCTCCTTGACCCAGGAAGCTGCATAAAAGGAGCAGCACTCCTCAGCTGTCCCAGCCTGACAGCAGCGAGATGTGGATGAGGTTGCTTCTGAAGCAGAAGACAGCTAGCATATTTCAGCTGCTCCTGCACATCTGCTTAGCATTAAACTTCCTTCTTGGGGATTTTTTTTTTTTTATTCCAAGACATTTAAGCTCTAATTGCTACCAGCTTCTAAGAGTTCCCCCTACAAATAATAAAAATATCAGACATTAGTGATGGATTCCACTTCACAGAGAGCTCAAACGAAGAGCCGCGGAGGGAGTCAGGGTACGGGGAGGAGGTCAAAGGCCCCAGAAGCATGCTGTGCCCGAGCCAACAAAACACAAGCTTTGAACGGCCCCGGGTTTCCCCTTTAGGACAGAGCTTTACTGGAATTCTGCATGGGGCTTGGAGCCGGTTTCCAATGGGATTGGTAACGGTAAACGAACAAACCCTCGCTTCCTGCCCCTCCTCTCCCCCATCGCTGCACGGCTGAGTGCCGGCTGGTCTCAGATGACTTAGAGGTGGGGGGGAACCTCAGTATTTGGAAGGGAAATTAAAGTTGCCTGCTCAAAGCAAGCCACTCTTAAGGCAACCGCATCCCTATTCTGCTCTTAACACCAACCCCCACAGCCCTTGTTGTCAGCTTCAGCTGGAGCCAGAACAACCCTCTCTGATTGGAATTATTTTTAAAAGTTCAAAAGAAACACAGGTCCATAAATTACAGCTAAGACATAGGACTGAGGTGGTTGCGAACAGCATAGAGAAGGCTCCCCGTCAGACCACGCTGCACAGAAATAGCAGCCGAGCAGGCGTGTCACTGGAAGCAGCCGCTGAACCCCATCCCATCTGAGCTGCCACCACAGAGGTGGGCAATCCCCAGACATGCCAGCTGGGCTCCTCAGGTGGGAAGAAAAGGAATGAGTTGGGGGGGGGCAAAGACTTTAAAGACATAATTAAACTGGTTGCTGTGCTTAATAAAACACATGAAACAGATTATTTTAGATTTCACCAGAAGCTTTTCTGCTGCCAGTGAGACTGGTTTGTTCACTGCTCCTCCTACCACTGGCAAGAGAACAGGCGCCAGACTGCTGGGGACCAACGCTTTACACTAGTGATACAGCCCCACTCATCTCATTTTAGTAGCAGACTATTTATCTTGTATGCAGTTAGAGCAGAGTGAGCTTCAAGGAAAACCTACAAAAGCTAGAGTCAGTCTAGAGTCAAATGCATGAGCTCAATGCTGCCAAAATCCAGGAGATGCCACATTCATGGTTCACATCAGTCCCATGCATCCGGCTGGGTCCTGGTCCAGCAGGTGCAGACAAACTCCACCTCCACAGGCATTTTAGCAGTAGCTACCAATGCAGGTTTGTTTTTGTAATTGTTGCTTAAAATGTTTAGTTCAACGTTGAGTCTGTCTCCGCTATTTAATCCTGCTGTACAGGCCAGAAGGAACACCCTCCTAAAGATTCACGGGTTGCGTATCACTGGGGCTATCAAGGACCTTTATAACAAAGTGTGTTTTTTAAAGCTAGTGTCTGTATAACTATCTAGCATGTTAAGCTACGTATTTCCCAACAATATTCCTGCAGTAATTCTGGGGAATTAGATCATACCGGCCATGAGTCTCATTGTGGCTACAGTTCTGGCCATGTGGCCCCTGCCCCAAATGATTTCTGTGCACAGCTGAAGTTAGCACAGGCTGAAGACAAGTCCCAGTGAGTGATTTGGATGCAGCTACCTTGCTTTGGAGGGTAAAAAGTTTAATTATACAGACATAACCTGTTTATGAAAGTTGCCTTCCAAAGGAGATAACAGTCCTAGGTCCATTTAATTAATAAAACTCTCCTTCTCCTGAAGCCTTACCTTAAACATCACCTGAGAATACTGAAATCTCCCTGCAGCTGTTAAGGTGCACCTTAAAATACTGAGAACAAGGATAAGAACAAGTGGCCATGCTGAAGAGATGCTAGCATCTGAAAGAGACTGACACTTTCCAACAGCAATCAATTCTGTAGGTCATCAGTGCTCTCCATGCAGAGGTACTACTGGCACAGTTATTCAAGGACCACAGTGGCGAGTGCAGCTGAGCATTTTGCAGATTCATTTCCCCAGACATACATCCTTCCTGTCTTAATTGGAGGTGAAAAGAGACTAAGCACTACAACCTTAGAGTAAACTGAAGCTATATTGGCTTCCCAGGAAGTCAACAATCAGTGCTCCACTCCACTTCAGAGAACTTCACTGGTGGTCCAGTAACTGGCAGTGATTCCTCAGACTTAAGCTGGGGGAACTAAAAGCTGCTTCTACTCATCACTGTTCAAATAAAAAGGCATTAAAAGAAGAATGGGAGTGTTCTCATCCCAACAGTGGTATGTGATAAGTCAGCAAGAAGTTAGCTGACCAGCTTGTTCCTTAGAAGTGTCCATTTCTTAGAAATGGCCTAGAACCTCATGCACTGCAATGTTCATCACATACGGCAGAACAGAAAATGGAAGTGTTCAATGAGAAATCAGAAATTAAGCCTTTATTTCAAGCTAGATTTTGGAGGCCAAGCCTGCCAAGAAGTTGGTATAAATGAAGCGTCATGTTGTCACCCTGGGCGCTCAGGTGGGCCACCTCACTGCCCAGAGCAGGTAAGGAACCCCAAGGAGCAAGGCTCAGTCTACTCAGTTCCTCCTCTGCCTCCTCCAGAGCTTCTTGTAGGATTTTGCTTCTACTTCTCCCAGACAAGCTAAAGAAGAACTTCCTACTCCTGACAAGGTGAGGCAGCCCACTCATACAACCAGGAGCATGAAGCTCAATGAAGAACCTCAGAACTGTGGGGCTTTTTTCTGCTCCCATTTGGAGGCAGAGCACCATGCTCAGTGTTCCCTCATACCCTAGTAAGCCACCTCCAAATCCTCCATCCCCCAGACCCACTGACCATCCTTTGTCAGCCTATCTCCAGGTTTCTCTCCTCTAGCCCCTTCCTCTTCATCTGGGGCGTGGCACTTTGGTTAAATGGGATGGCAAGGAGATGCAATAGTATTAGGCTAGGGGAGGGAGAGAGAAATACTTGGTGTTTCTAACCTCTCCCAGGAATGAAAGTAGTTACTTTTAACAGAGAATTACTCAGATACAGAGTCTACATGGAGCTCTACAGTATGGTTGTAAAACAGCTTGGAAAGAGGAAAAATGCAGATGATTCTTAATCTGAATTGGAACCATTTTCACACATTCCTGGCTCACACAATTAACTCATTCAATTAGGCAGAGAACAACAGATAGCCAGAGAAATGGGAGGATGGCACAGAAAGGTTGCAACTGTTTTGATGTATTTCAAGCACTACCGCGCAAGGCGCCCTGCTGAACTGCACCATTGACACTTCTCCCTCCAGGCTCCAAAGGGACCTGAACAAAAACAACATTTGTGCCTGGTGCCTGACCCAGGGTGGGCCTGGTCAGCCATTTCACATCCTAGGTACAACAATGACAGATTTATTTGCTACTGTAATTGCTAGGCAAGCAGCAGCCACCCCTGTCCCTCACCAGAGCAGCTTAAATAAGCTTTTCTTGCTGTTATGCCTGTGGGATCCTGATGCATCATGTTTAAAGTGTTAAAGATGCCCTTAAAGGAATGCAGAGATATATTCAATTTTTTTCCTACAGGGAGAATGTGTTTTAAAAGTAAACCTCTCACCCCTGCAGATATCTCCTTTTCTATATACTTGAAGCAGAACATCACCTCCACTCCCCATGCCATCTGAGGTAGTATGTGAAATTCAGGGCTACATCTTAAAAAAAATATTTGACTAGTAGATTATCAAACATGCAAATCCAGCTAAAGTGCACGAGTAAGAGGAATGGCACCAGGCATTAAATAAGGCCTTTAATTTTAGTCCTATTCACTGCGCTCAGCCCCATCACGAACAGCCTGTGCATGGCTTGTACTTGAAAAGAGGCACTGCGTTTGTGCAGGGGGTGAGGGCAGATGTGCTGAGCTGCAGCAATGAGCCCAGTGAGCACCTTCCTCCCCCCAGCAAAAGTGGCCGCCCCGGGAGCTGCTGGGGCTCCTCGCCTCCCCAGCACCACGCTGCAGACCAATCTCAGACCGTTTCCACTTGCCACGTAAGCAGAGCTGCCTGGCGTACGCTAGACCCACACACACTGCTTGGAAAATGTTCACATCTGGCTTTCACGTGACTTGAGCATGCCTCAGAAATTCATCATCTGGATAACTCTCTCTTGCAGGGGAGAAATCCACAACCAGAGAGCCCTTTCCTGAGTCAGAACAGAGCAGGGGGGCAAGAAGATCGTGTGCTCGACAAACTGCACAGCGACACACTCACCAGCTGCATTTCCGCAGCCTCATACAGTCCTTCACCCTTTCTAGAAGTACAAGCATAAAGAAAACAGTCCCAATTTTCTACTCTGTTTACTTCTGCAAAAGCCTGTCCTAATCCCATCTGCAGACCCAGAAATATCCAGGATTGTTTAGTTTTTGTTCTGGCAGCCATAGCTCATATTAACTCTTTCCACATGGCAAGTAAGAACTGCTTCCCACATGACTGCTGTGGTACAGCCCCTGCACATACAGTTTTGTAGCAGTTCCCAGTTTGCTGGGAAGTGCCTAGAATATCTGAACGCTAATCCACATCTACAGCTGTGCAAACTGAGAGTATCACCCCTCTGATGAAAAAAACCCAGCCTCCAACACTGCCAAGGAGGAGGGCAGAGAACCCCCAGCCATTGTACTTTGGAAGTCACAGGATTCATGCACAGCTCAAAAAAGGGCAAGAGAAATCCCAACTGTGAAGAAGTCATGCTGCCAAGAGTAGAAAATGTACTGTAGCAGACTGAGATGGCCAATTGATGCCTATGTTATTACTGCTGCTGAACACCTCCTAGTAATGCTTTCAGCAACCGCTGGTTAGATGACCCACTCCAGCCAGAGTTGTAAGGATTTCACCTGTCACACAGCCCAGACGCAGGCCAGCCAGGGTGTGACAGGTCCATGCACAAAGCTGAAGGCACTTGGAGTGCTATTTTAGGGCTGAGTGGTCTCAATAACCTAAGGACACAAACTCTGCCATCCAGGTTTCCTTGTTTCAGGTGCTCACCAGACTTAAGTTATCTAAGACACTCAGCTAAGAGGTCTGCTCCTCTCAGCCAGCCAGACCAGTCTGAGCCACATCCAGATTCCTGCCAAGGCTGAGGATCACCACCCTCCACTCCAGCTCCCAAGTGCATTTCTCACCTGCCTTATCTAACATGCCAAAACCAAATCCGATACCACACATTTCTCTCTGTGCAAGAGAGGAAAAACCCACGCAGGCAGTGTTAATACCATCTGCCACTGACAAACCAAGGAGGGAGGCAGAACAGGAGCAGATGGAGAAAAGAACTCCTCACAACCACATGAAATGTCATTACACCCCCTGAGGTACCGAGGGCTTTCTCAGCACTCAGCCGAAGGCTCTCCCAGGCATTCGCAAGGGTGCATGCTGTTCTGCCCTGGCTGTGCTTCAGCCACACCTCATACCTGCAGTCCTCCCCTGCCTGTCCAGCCTCCCGGCCCTCTCTCCCCAACACAGGGCTCTGTGCAGCGTTGATGCCAAACTGGGAACATCGAAGAGCACAAACACATTCCTTTCCCTAATCCTGTACCCTGTCCCCACACTTTAGTTTAAAAGCCAAGGGGCAAAACAAAAAGCCCCACACAACACACCAACAACTCTTCCTCTCTTATCCTGTCTTCCTCCCACCCTAGCATATGGGTCACCCAGAAGATGACAGTGATCCTATACATCCAATGGGCCACATGTCTCGTCAGCAGAAAACCAAAGCAGTGCAGAATAAACTCTTCTATCTGCTCTTCTCTTCAGTAGCCTCAGGCAAAAATCCAAAGCATTTCAGTTTAAGCAGTGACTTTAAAAATATGGTGTACAAGGAGAAGTGTGAGATCAGTTTCTTCCTGCCAGAATACCATAGGCTGGATTTAGAGTGTGGGGTTGGAGTGGACAGATTCACATCTTGACTGAAGATGCAGAATTGGGTCACACACAGATGCTGCAAGAGATGAAGTCTGCCTGACAGCTGAGGCTCTCTCTCAAATCCTGCTCTGTCAGTGCACCTGAGCACAGAGCAATAACCCAGCTTTGGGAAAGACAAAAAGGATGTTCCTTCAATTATATGAAGGATTTGTTAAGAAAAGGGACTTACACACTTATTAAAAAAACAGGAAAGAATGAGTGGTTTGGGAAATTACTGCATCAGGCAAAAGCAGAACGGAAGTTGAATTTAGCAAATTCACTAGTTGAGGAAGAATAATTCTCCGTCATGAAAAGAGGAAGCTCTGTCATCAAGGGCTCAGCTGAGGATGCACATTAAGATCATTAACAACTAAATCCTTCCAGAACCAGGCTGAAGTGGTACATCCCCAGTAATTACATGCTAAGGTTTGTTTGGCCCTTGGTTGCTATGCTTCTGCCTACTCTAGCCTTCTTTTATTACTAAATTCTTTATCCTCCTGTTAAAAAACAAAAAGGAAAAAAAAGAAAAGCTACGTGAGAACCAAAATGTTCTGCCAGAATCTGTTTTTAAATTCCATGCAGTAATTAGTACATACAGCCAAGAAGGTTAATCACCTGATGGAAGAACAGATCCTGATTTCTGATCAAAAGCAATCCTGTCAGTACATGTTTGTGAAGTTACAGAATAGCGGCTGGCAAACCACCCAGTCCAGCCATCCTCAAGCAGCCCAAATGGCACCAAGGAGCCAGTCTGCTGTCGCCATTTCTGCGCTAATTGTAGAAAACAGTACAAGGAACGCAGCACGCACGTGTGATTCATCAGGACACAAACAAGAGCACATGCCTCAGTCTACAGGGATCAAGTCACACCACAGATTTCTTACAAGGATTAAGACACCAAGCCCAGACTACGTGGTTTAAGATGTTTCTGGAACCTTGCCATGGGCTTGGACAAGCTTAGATCCCCATTCACCATCTTAAAAAATAAAAAAATATAAGAAAATTAACCTTCAAAGCTGAAGGTTTCCTTTTGGATGGAGTACAGGGGAACAGACTTCAGCGATAAACAACACAAGAGCAGAACGACTCTAACGTTTTAGTTAAAAAAAACACATTCCAGCTTTGCTGCTATCACCTGGGCTCAGATTCACTAACAAATAACCAACTGCCTGCTTCGTTACTCATGCATATAATGCAGGTAGCCCCAAGACATCTGCTGCAGTCACCACCCTGACAGAAGATGCGTTGCCTCATGCTGGGATTCACCATGTTAGTTAATTGGAGAGGGGAAAAAAGAGAGACAGATTTAACAGTCACCTGCATAAGTTAAGGCATGCCCATAGCGTGCTATGAGCTGTGTCCACAGCTCTTCTAATATTAAAAGGGCATCCACCACTTCAGATGACATCTCCAATTCTGCAACTACTTCAAGGCAAAGGAAAGACAGCACCATGCCTCTCTTGGAGACATCCTTCCTTCTCTCTCCTCTGCAGCCACCTCCCACGAATATAAAATATAAGGCAGGGCTGAAGGCTGTAAGTTCCCTCCTCTCCTAAAAGTCTGCTGGAGAGCTATGAAGCTGGCAGAGGGCTCCACACTCAGAGCTGTGCCAGCAGAGCTTTGTCCCTAGAGTCAGCACCTCCGTTCCACAACGGGTAGAGACAGCTCCAGCCACGCAGCCTTGCTGGTCCAGCTAATGGTTCACACATTTCTGACCCCACTGAATGATTAAGCACAGAAGGGCTAGCACACACCATTCATTTTCTCCGTAGCGCCTCAAAGGAGGCAGTTCAAACTGAAGTTAAGAAAATAAAGCTCATTTATAAAAATAAAAAAGCGAGACGTGCCATGGAGCTCTAAGTGCAGGCGAGGCACGTGCGGTGTGACAGGACCAGAAAGGTTAAGCTCTGAGGCAATGAGCATAGCTTAGCTGTAAAGACAGAAAAAGCCAAGAGTTAAGCCATTTTCCTTTGTAATTACAACATAAGAAAGAAGAAACCTAACTCTGATAACTCAGAGAAACAGCAATTAAGGCATCTCCTTGAAGCCAAGGGAGCACATATCCCCAGTGTGCGAGAGGAAGGTTTCCCTAGTACTGAAGTAGTAGGCTGAAGCAATAGCTCTTGCTGTCAGCTCCACCCATAAGCCCAAGGCAGCAATCCCACAAAGTGATCAGTCATGCGGGCCCTTGGTGTTGTTACAATGATCTGCTTGTTTTTCACTTGGAGGCCCCACTTCCATCATTGTTGCAACTCACTCAACTCTACTTAATTTCCCTGCTGAGGGAAAAGAGAGCATTACAGATGTTTCTATAAAAAGTTTGAGAAGTAGCTGCTTCCAGTGGACTCTGAAGTTTTTATTTACTTGCCAGCAGATACATCCTTCCTAGTTTTAGATTGCAGGAGGGAAAGGAAGCAGAGACTGTTGTCTGGGTGCTGCCATATTCTGCTAGTCCAAAAATTGGATGTGGGAACCAAGTTGAAGGATAGCTCTCTGCTGAGGAAGCCAAGCCTCATCAGCATCCTCACTGAGGCAACACTGGCTTGGACCACAGTTAAGTTAATATTGTAAGTGCTCAGTTACAGGGGCTATTTAAATAGACTTCAGCTGGCAGACTCGGCCAAAGCACAGCCAGCTTGATGCAGGCAGGATGTGATCAGGTACAGAAAGGAGACACTGCAGTACTGATGGAGCCATAACTTCTTTTTTTTTAAAGTTTATTCCCCCTTACTTGGAGGAGCATCCTACCGCATAGCAACAAGGTGCCAGAGAAAGCCACTGAGCAGCAGCTTGAAGCCAGCTGTGTCCCCAGCACCAAGCAGAGCAGTGGGATTTTTGTTTTGTTATGATTTCAGAAGAGTGTGGCCAGCAGTGCTCCTGCTAGTGCACACCAAAATCAGTAAGCACAAGGGCTTGGCTGCCTACAAGACAGGTGGCAGAAATCCATGCCTTAGCTTTGAAAGCAAAGGTGAAACCACATCTCTTCTGACCTCACTGTTAGCAAGGAGAACCCTCTCAGTAATCAAGGAGCACCGAGGCTCAGTGTGGAAAACCTGTGAAGCCCACACCAACTCCCTGTTGCCACCAAACACCAAGTCTCAGATGCTTACTTCAGTTTCATGACTGGGGGGATTTGACAACAGCTTTGGCATGAAACCAGTCAAGATTCTCAGCAAGGGAAAAGGGCAAGATCATCTTACTTCAGGAGAATGAAACTTGTTCTAGCCAGCAAGGGGTGTGTGGGACATGTCTTTGGGAAGAAATAAACTCCAACTGGCTTTACAAGCCAGAATTAGCAGATGTCTCAAGGGTTAATTAGTTCACCATGCACAGATGGTAGCTGGTAGGGTTTGCAGAGTGGATTAACCTAATTTGTGGTTTGTAATGTACCATGCAAATATCCATTACTAGACCTGCAGCAATTCTGTTCTTATTTTGATTTGAGGAGAGAAAGCCATGCAATGGATGCTTGCATAGAAGTAATGCCTATTTCAGTGACAGATGAGTTGCTGTTCATTTGGTTAATGCAATTGACAAATCAGAGTATGAAAAGTAATTCCTTCCCTTTTTGCTGCAGAGGGTCTTTGGAGAGACTTAGATGAGACCATTTGTTGTGAGCATACTGAATATGCCCACAGTAACAAGTATTACAGTTGTACTGAGGTCTCCTCAGCAGTGACAGATGGTCATAGACCAACAACTCAATTGCCCGGAAATATGAAGGCAGCTTTCTGAAGCAGCTCTGCAGCATGTCAAGTAAAGCTCCACAAATCCAAGGTAACAGCACATGTGGCAGTTCAGGCCACAGCAAACATCCATGCCTACGCAGAGCCGCAGTCGCTTCAGTGAAGCTCCAGGTCTCAGAGCTGACTGCAGGTTAAATCATTTATAACTAGATCATAGCCAAGTAAAGGGCTGTGTGTTTATACCGCACTTTGCGCAGGAGGAAGCCTGGCTCAGGGTTGGCATGCAGAGATGCCCCAGATCAGTGCAGGACTCCCTTCTGTTCAGGTAAGGATGTGCCACACTATTGCATTTGGTTCAGAAGGTCTCAAAAGTTTACAAACAATATCAGCTGCAGCAATAAATGTTTCCGTAACACCTATTAAACTCTCAATCTCTCCCTGCTCTAAGGGGCAAGCACAGGACTAGCTAGACACACACTCTGGCAAGGCAGAGGTGATGTTGGCTGTCAAGGCATTCCCCAAATGTTTCTGCCATCAGCCACACTTGTGTCATGCCTGCACATGCCTGAGCTGCAGCAGCTGCGGGATTCCTGTTGGACAGTGCAGGACAGCTGTGCTCACCCCCAAAAACCTCCTCCCAGCACATCTTTAGTCAAGGCAGAAGAGGTTAACAGGGCTGATTTGTTGGGAGGTGCTTGCATTTACAAGTGCCTATTTGTCTCTTGTTTAAAGACAGAGTAGGATCTGCACCTATGGAGGAAACTACATTTTAAAGTGATTTGTTATCTTAAAAAACTCTCATGGCACACCCTGCAAATCTGTACTTATTTACCCCATCACTTGGACAAGCATCATAAAGCTGGTCTTTGTTAGAGGCTGTAACTACCGACTCCCTTGGCATGTTTCTTCCCTTGTTGTGTGCACTCCCACAACATCCAGCTCCAAACAGAAGGAAGCATTCCTCCATCAGTCTAAAATCAGGCAAGAAGATGGCTGAGAACAGAGTCCCTTTATGCAGCTTACTTTGGTCAGAGAGCTGCTTCACATTCTTCTTCCTACAGGGTAAGTGGAGATAGAGCGTCCCTAAACCCTGCTGTTTCCAAGCCCTAGCTGTGTGAACCGCCAAGCACCCAGAAGCAGAGAAGAGGAAACGGTCCCAAAAGGCAACCCAGCAGCATGTGGAGGTGGGACAGCCAAGGGAGAGAGCCCGAACTGAGCATCCATCCTTGCAGGGATGAAAGAGCACGTCACTTGGGATGCTCAGGGCAGGAGGCCAACAGAGAGCCCAGTAGGGCAGCAGCCACAACTGGCATCCCAGCAACACTGACTCAACTTAATCCCTCTTCCCCCGGTGTCATGGCAGATCAGCTCCAACTTCCCCCCAAAGTCACAGGAATGGAAAAGCAGTGGTTTATCACACTCCCAAAGCAATTCCTCACCTCTCTTGCAAGAGTATTGAAACTCCTGTGCATGTCAACTGGTGCACTGAGCCCAAAGCTCTCCTGGTTTCCTAGTGATGTTCTAGGTCAGTGCTAAATCAGGTTGCCCCAGAGAATTGAGCAAAGCTTTTCATTGGTCTTTCCATGGCTGGAAAGCCCCCAGTGCTCAGATGTAGTACTGAGCCAGGAGCTCCCACACTCAGCTCTGCCTTCTCCCGAGTCACTTGGGCCATTTTGGTCAGCCCCTCTAGAGAAGGTGCTGCTGCTGCCAATTTAATTCGCAGACCACTGTGAATACACACTTCCCTTAATATCACATTTAGGAGGTCCTAGAAGTTCAACCAAGATAGAAGCTTTACAGGAAGATGAACCATGCCCTAGTTTATTATGTCAGGCCAGCACCTTGTATCATGCTTGCCTCCTCATTACCACCACCTACCTCCGGGAAATTCAGGGAAAGGGTGCTAAAAGTATTGGCCCTCAAAGGCAACAGCCATTTGATGCACAGGGCATGAGAGTCAAGCAACAGCTTCGCTTTACTGCATTGCTTAGCTTATTACAGGACTGCAGCTTAAAAGCTCTCATAATTAACCAACAAATAATCCTGGCAGTGACATTCACTGGTGTCCAGTATGTTACGTGCATCTTCCCTTCCTTCCCAGGGACTAAGCCATTGCAGTGTTTCTTCATCATCTTAAAAAGCCAGAAGAAAAAAATCTTCCCCTCCCCTGCATGCAGGCCAGAGTTTTCCAGGAATTGCTATTGGTTTGAAAGACCTTTCTTTGGATGCCCGGAACACAATTTGGAGCGCCCAAGACTCCAAACAAAGTCAATGAGAGTTGCAGGTGCTTAATGCTGCTTAGGGGAAAAAAAAGCAAAAAAATAATAGGAAAGCCCTGACACATTCAGCTCAGAGCAGCCAAACCCAGAGGCCCATAATTACACGTCCCTGTTGAAAATACATCTGTAAAAATCACTAAGAGCTACAAGGGGAGGGAAAAAATTAGATTTATATAGTTCCAGATCAGGGTTTTATAGGACATTTGAATCCAGGACCTTAAAACCAAAACACTAAGCCTCCGAGGCAGCCCCAGCTCAGACACAGGCACTGAAAACATTTTGTATCAGAAGCCTCAGAGCTTTTTAGAGGTGGGGGAAAAATAAAAATTCAGACAAAATAGAAAAGCATTCCCTTCCCCTCCAGAAAAGGGCCCCAACTCTCAGGCTGCATTTGGACAACTTGCTCAGGTAGAGATTGACTTAAGGAGAAGAGAGAAAAAGAGAAAAAAAGAAAAGGAAATTTAATAGTTATCCTCTCAGATTGGAGAATGAGCTGTATAAATACAGCCAGAGGAGCACAGTCATTTTAACTGATTTTAGCTGCAACACTATATAAGGTGAGTTTACTTCTCCTCTCCAGTGCAAAGGAAAGAAACTGATGCCTCTCTCTAGCAGCCTTCAGCAATAAAAAGTTAAAGTGCAACACAATCTCATGCAACACAAGGCTAAGGGAAGGTTTGGGGAGGGTGGGGGGAACAGTCATGCAGTACATAAAAAGCCTGGTTTCTTACCTGATTTTCTCTTTGAAGATCCATAGTCCCTGAAAAAAAGACAACAACAAATAGACATGGTTAGAGCTGGAAACGGAGATGACAGAATGGGTGCCTCCCAAATTTGCACCCATATGCTCAAGGACTCATCCTGTGTGCTCCCTCCTTTAAAGAGGAGGTCAGGACCGCAAGGCATTGACAGGCAGGGGCCGGGACGGATCCTGAGCAGCACCAGCTCATCAGCAGCAGCAGCTGGGGCTTCTGCAGCACCAGGGGCTGGGGGAGCATGTGATCAACGAGACAGAGCAAACCATCCACAACCAGCAAGGCAGGGGAGAAGGGTGTCATTTTTTCCCCTTTAAATTGAGCTATTAAATGCACGGCTACTGAATTAACTCCTGATGTTCCTCTGGAGAGGAAAGGGAATATTAACTGTTTGCTGCAGGGGTGCGGCTGCTACAGGCTTATCTGGCACTGCTTGCAGTCCTCTCCTTTCAGAGGCTAATTAATTGTGAATAACCTCCAGACCCCTCCTACTTATCTCTGACAAGCACTTGTCTTCCGCAAGACACAAAAAAACCCCAAACCCCCAAATTTGTTTTTTCATCTTTCTTCCAGGATGGGAGACGCACCCTTACTTTTCTGTAGTGATTTAAAGGGTGCTGGCACCTTCGGTCGTGGCGGAACAGCTGAAGGCTCTGACAGCTGCTACAGAAGTGGGAAGAAATTACAGAAGGGACCTGTGAGAACTGATTCAAGATAAGCAGAACTGAGGACAGAAATACTTCGCTATGGTTGTGCTTCCTCCCGGTGCTCTCCGGAGCCTCTCAGACCCAGCTGTGAAATGGTCTGCACAGGCAGGAGCCCGGGCAATGACAGATCGAGCAGAGACGGCATCTCCGTGCAGGCACAGCACCCGTGGCACGGTCACACGCCGCACCCGGTGGCGTTAATGTTGGGAGACTGAACCCGCTGCAGAGGCAGGCTGTGTTTGCAGGAATCCCACTGGAGGGGCAGCAGCCTCTAAATTTTTGGGGGTCAGGCTGTCAGGAGTGGGTGTTTTGTTGCTTGCAGCACGCTGTGTACTCTGGAGGAACCAGAGAAGGATTGGCCCAAACCAGGTTTTTAATTTCAAGAGAGTTTGGGGGATCATCTGAAGAAACAACACGTGTCTTGAGGGCAGAAGTATGTCTACCAACAAATTCTGTTTCTGCCAGCACTTTGCTGTATCCCATGCCTCACATGTCCAGGATTTGCATCCAGTGAGTAATAAATACTTGGGAGATTTTGCACCATCTTTGAATTTTCCAGTGTCATTTCTACTTCAATTAAACGGTTGTTTTCTCAGCCATGTCTGTAGTTGTATTTGATGTGAAGATAATACTACTAATGGATAGGCTGCTGCTTCTACAGAAGTGATATCATGTGCAAATATAACGCCTGCTATACAGTGCCCAAAACAGATCCCTCAGAATGAGCCAGGGAAGGCACAATCCCCGAAATACAGTCCTCTGCACCAGCTCCGCTCCCATGCCAGCCTGGAGCCTTGTGGCTGCTGTCGATACAGCTGTCCAGGCATGTGAAATTCTGCGTCTGGTTCTGCCCTAAACCGCCTCTCCTCTGGCAGTGCTAAATGGCGAGAAGGTGAAAATCCTGCTGAAATCCACACATGAGATTTGCTTTAACCTAGTATCTCCACTGTGCACATGCTTGATGATCACTTCAGCCCCTTCCGCCTGTCCCAGCTTTCCACAGCAAAGCTCCTGGACTTCTCAGGACTACAGCTTGGAGCTGGGTTCAGCTGGCATTTCCCTCTGCAGCAAGTTGCTTCGCCACCTCCCTCTGTGTCACACAGAAAGGTTGCACCCAGCTCTTGCAAACGTTAGCACCCATGAGGACCCTGGGAGGATGGTGTAGCTCTGTGCAATCCCTACAAGAGAAACAACCATCCTTCCAGTCTTTGCCAGGAGGCCCACAGCACACGTTTCCAGGGCAATCTCCTGCCAGCCAGCCATACTGGGGACACTCCACAAGCATACTCAGAGAGGGCATGAGTAGACAAAGCATGCCCAAAAGGGTGAGGACAAGCAGCAGCAAACAGAGGAGAAAGAGCATTCAGCTTGACTGAAGTTGCAAAAGAAAATCCAACTCCATTTTGCCACTTTAAAAAAATTCATTCAATTTACACAATGAGAAGTGGGACATTGATGGATTGATATGGTTAATAAGCAACCAAAAATGGATAAAGATGTTGTTGAATGTGTTTGCCCATCAGATCAGACCAAAGTTGGTCCCAAAGTTCGGCAAGTACAGTAGACGATGATTTAGCTGTGCTCTTGCTGTAGAACAGTGGCAAATGCCACAAAAGGCTCAGAATTCAAACCCCCATCCTGGATGCTCTCCCACATCTTTCAGTCCAATCTCTAGCTGGTTTTAGGGCTTGTGTGAGTGACTGTCAGGTTTTAAATGAAGCCTGCTCTTTTAATTCTAAAGAATGACTCATCCATGCAATTTAAAGAAGGTAGAGATCTAAAAAAAAAACCAAACTAAAATTTAGAAACTGTTTTTTCTTTCTACACACAGATCATGGGATGACAAAAGATATTATTCCATAAAGAATCTCCCCCCCTTTTTTTTTCCTGTTGAGTTCCACATCTGGCTGGTATTTCTTCCACAGCAAAACTACATAATTTATGGAAGTGTACCTGCCCTTAAGGTTCCTCAAACAAGCCTTGCAGTGGGCAGACGTGTTCTGCATCACACCAGTAATGCAAGCATAGAGCACCCTTCTCAATGTGATGTCGCAAGTCACATTTCTGGTCAATGGCAAATGTGATACCAACAGAGGCCATAACCATTCATGTCCCTTCCAGTCCAAACTATTCTATGATTCTATGTGGGCCAGGAGCTCTGGTCTGGCAAACCCTGTCATTGCTTCTCTCATGGCTTGTGCATGGTGAAAACAAATCTTTAGGTTAATCTGAAGAGGGTAAAAGCCCTCACTGTCACTGCAAAGTGCACAGCTGACAAATGTAGTGTCCCCTACAAGAGGATGAAGCAGCCAGTAGCTGTCAGTGATGTCCCTTTAACATCAGGAGGGTAACTAGCATCATCAGAGGATCCAGAGCGTATTCAAACTCTTGAAGGCAATTGAACCTAAAACTTCTGGTCGTAGTTTCTAGTCTTAAGCACAAGGTCATCCTTACAGAAGAAATTAAATGACCATTACAAAATATTTATTTGAATCACCACCACCCCTGAACTCATGAGGCTCCCTCAAAAAAAAAAAAAAGCGCCAACAATCATAGAATCATAGAATCATTAAGGTTGGAAGAGACCTCAAGGATCATCTAGTCCAACCATCCCCCCACCACCTATTACCCACTAAACCATGTCCTTAAGTACCAGATCAGGGCTTTTTGTTTTGTTACGATTTGGCTTCATGTAAATAATTTCATTATTCAAATGAAACCAAATAATTAAATATATTTTAGCAAATTTCCCAAGGGGGGATTCTTTTGCAGAATGATTAACATATCTTACACTTTGATGCTTTCAGTAGTAAGAAATGGAAGAGAATTCGTTTAATTTTTATCACAAATCTTTTTTATTTGCCTAGAATATCTTCATAATTTTGAAGATGTTAGGGAAGATTAACCCACTGTTAAAACAGTCATTTATCACCATTAACAGAGAGGCACATTTTCTTGCTATAACTGACTCACTACTTTTTCCCTGTGTACTAAAGGCTATTATCCTTAGGCCTCATTAAACCTTCCAAACTATCTGTCTTATGCTTCCAAATATAAAGCATTATCCAAAATTCTGTTTTACTGGGCAAAAATCCTGGATTCTCCACTACAGAATCAATCTGTTGGGCACGTTTTCGTCTTTTCATGTATTCTTTCTATAAGTTTTAAAGTCAAGTTTTAGCAGGTTCTGATTTCTGAGTTCCTGAAACCCACGTACCCCATGTCTCCCTGTCTTGTCACATTTTTGTACACCCACATTTCACTCACAAAATCAGGACAAAGCAGTATCAAACAAACTGGAGCTTGAAATAAAATTCTCATTTCCCCAGTGAAATACTGAAAGCCAAAACTTGTTCCTCCTGGCAAGGATGGGGAAAAAAACCACTGCTGAAATAGAAGACAAAGAAGGTAGAGCAAATAATCTCTCTGGCTAGGTAAAGTGCTCTTTGTATGCCTACTCTTCTCTCTTCTGCTAATGAAGAAAGCCAGTGCTGCTGCTTTGCAATAGCAGCAACAAGGAGCCCTGCCTGACCCCTTATTTATTTTTTATGTCCTATTATTTCACATGCAATTCATTGATGTCTTTTCCCATTCTCAAGTGACGATCTATAAGGTGAATACTACTTTGCCTCACTATTTTCAGAGGAGCATTAGTGTGAGGATGAAGTATTGGATTATGTCTCCAAGATAATAAAGGAAATTATTTAATGGTTTCTCTTACTGCAGCAACTTCCAAGTGGAAACTCTGATCTTCTCCTGCAATACACACTGCACCTGGCACACTGCCAGCCCTTAAATCAGACAAGAAACCTGGCCTTGCAGAAGAAAAGACCTTCCAAGGAAAGGTATGATGAATGTCATATCTGCAGCTACACAGGGAAGCTCACTTTCTCTTCAGCTCTTGCTCTTTCTATCCTTTTATCTTTATACACATTTCCACTCTGCTTCCATTTCGATATAAGAACAGACACCACCATCCTAATTTCCCTTCCAGCCGTAGCTACAAGAATAGCAACGAAACCAGCGGGTGCAACTGAGAATAGCTCTGGCAGGTCCCTTCTTCATTAACCAGGATCACTCCACACTTGAACAAACGCTTCTCACAAAAATAGCGTATTTCTAGACTTTTTTGTAAAAAAAAGATAGCAATTCTGTGTAAAGTCTTCCTGCGGGGCACCACCTTTAGCTGACGCTGAACCTCAGTACTGGCAAGGAAAGTATTTCCTGCTGCTAACGGTATTAAAATATCACCGGTGCCAAGCACGTCACACAAGCTGGACACACTCTTCTTGCTTTGCTGACGAAGGAGAGGGAGGCTGGATCTTCTTTCTCATCAGCATTGCACCAGGATAACATTACTCATTTGACTTCTAGCAATGAATGTGAAAGGAAGACCACGAGCATTGCTGTAGAGCTGATTGCCCTGTTATCACATCAAGCTATCCACAGTCAGTCTGGAAATTTGTCAAAGATTAAAATACCTTAGGACATTGAATTTATATCTCACTTGCAATTTAACTTATTTACAAAGGTTATATTAACAATGTTATGGGAAAGTTTTATGGCACGTCCTTTCTTTAGGGACTGACTTTGCAGCTGTATTCAGTGAGAATAATAAGCACTGATGTGTGCACGTGTGTTTTCATCTGTCTAAACACAGGTATACACAAACAAGCAGTGGCACAATTGGAAAGTTGTTTAATAAATGAGGAGTATCCTGACATTTGCTCAATAAAGCCTGAAAAATGTTCCAAGAGAAGAAGACTGGAGGCGACTAGGTGTGTCTGTGATGGACTGTGCCTATCTCTAGCCATAATTCTGCTCCCATTTGATCTGTATTTGCCACACAAGGTTTCTCCTGCATCCTCCATGGAGATTCAGCAAGTCAGCAGAAACCTCCTGCTGGAACCAGGAAGGTTTGCAGAGCAACACTGCATCAACTGCTGGGTTGCAAGGCTGCAACTCGGCTCCTGCTCCCGCTCGGAGGTGATGTGTTCAGTTGGGGGACCTCATCCCTGAGGTACCCGCAATGCAAAAGCTCTTTTAAAAGCTTCTCCCCTTTGCCATGGGACAGCAGACCCAGCAAGCTCACTCTGTGGGATTTCTCCTTTCCCAGATAGGTCACCTTTTAGCCCAGGGCCTCTGCCTGTCAGTAAAGCAAGGCTCGGCTTCAATTCATTTAGCAAAGATTTCAGACAACTTTGAGTTTCAGCTGTGAGAGAAAACAGTGCCTGCAAAGCGTGAGGAGCTGTCAGACCCACGGAGGAGCACGGCCAGAGGAGCTGCACAGCAGACATTTCATCTGACGAGAGAGAAGCTAAAGGGAGAGTAAATCATCTTCCTGTCTGTTTCTCAGTGTTTGCTGTCCAAAGGAGCTGAGACAGTGACAGACTCTGAATAATGTACGTTAATCTGCATCCTCTAGAGTATTTTAATACATAAATTAAAATTGTTCCGTATTTGTTGGCTTTTGCTAATTCATGTTTAAATACATTGTAGGTGTTTATGTTCCCATGCTCCTTAATTCCTAAAAGTCTCTAGTGGTGTGGGCAGGCTGCGGTGGAGATGTATGACATTTCAAACAAACAACTCAGATTATCATTGAATCGCAAATGATCTGCCAGGCAGATTAAAAGCACAGAAATGTTTTAACAAGAAAGTCCACTCTCCCCTTCCCAACACTCATACGGTCTGCAGCCAGAAACGAAGACCGCTTTTTCACAAACTATTTTTCTTAGTGTCGCTATCAGATTCGTGACTGTTTTTAAAGAAAACCAATACAAAAGTACTTTGCTACTGCTCTTTACACATACGGAAACCTGAGCCTTGAGAATATATTTGCATCTTGAAACTCTCCTAACTGATTTTCCTCAACAGCCAGGCTGGCATTTTCAAAATCAAGGCACAAAATGAAGCGTGATCAAGGACTGTCACTAGGTGCCTGACTGTCACCAAGGCTGGTGGCTGGAGGAGCACCCAAACACCTTAATACTATACGAACACACAGGAGCTATATGGAGAGTGCAGGGTTAAAATTCACATTCATGGTACACAAAGTGCAAAAGTTTAACCATGTGTATGAAGGTATCTCCATTCCCACTGGGCTCTGAGAACCATATGACATGTAATTAGGCAAAATTAACTCTATATGTTATGCATCAGGAACACAGACTCAAACATACGGATGCATACAGCTATATGTTTTCCCCCTCCAGCATTCCACCCTCTAAAATCATAAAAGCACAGCTGATCTCTTTCCCGAGCCAAATAAACAGATGAAGGCTTTTTTCCTTTTTTTTTTTTAGAAAATATTCTGCTCATTTCCTGATATAAATCGTTGCATTGTGGAACCCTCTCGAACATGAATCTGTCCTTTCTGAGCAGAGGTCAGCTTTCCAGCCGTGTCAGAAAGGGCCCCATTGTGGCAGTCCCGAGACTCCAGAATTCCTTGCCGCGAGCAAAAGGGACTCGAGGGCAAGGAGAAAATCTGGCGACCTGACTGAAAACCCAGGCATTTCTTGCTGGCTGGAAGCAGTGTCTGCTCGCTGCTGAGCAGGGTAAGCCACTGTTGGGCAACCAGCTCCTTAAGCGAGAGGAGACAACACAAAAGAGAGAATTTTGCCTTCCTGCCACCTTTCTGTTGTGTTCACAGTGTGGCTGTGATGCTGGTATAGAGCAAACAGCAGAACTTTTTAAGTTCGAGTTAGGCTGCAGTGATTTTCCCAGCATCACAGAAGAATTGGTGCCCCACTTGGGCTCACCAGGACCCGGCTGGAGGTCCTTATTTAGTGCTGATTTCTAACAGCTCCCTTGAACCCAACAAAGTAAAAGTCAACCCAAGTTCTCTCTGAGAAACTCTAAGCACAACACTGGAAACTCCACTGCATGTGCAGAAGAGTTCTCCCCTCTACCAGTCACCATAGCTTGCACAGAAAAGCCAGGTTTGGAAGGAGATGGGTCCTGCCTCCTTTCCAGCAATGCTCCCTGCACCTCAGTCCACGGATTTGTATCGTGAAGGGGAGGTGCAGCACAAGGAAAGCCGGTGTCCTCTCCTCTGCACTCAGAGGAGCCTTGAGATTAGCCCTGCACAGCACAGCTTGAGCTCTGCCACCAGCTCTGAGGTGCAGGGAGTGCAAACCACTTCGCAACAAATGCCATCCCCATGGATCACCTCAGACTCATGCAGACCCATGGTGTTTGGGGGCAGCTGTTACCATTCCTTTTTTTTTTTTTTGTATAAAAGGGTATAGAAGAATGAGAAATGGGTTTGAGACATCCTGCCCCTTCCCTAAATGACTGGGGAATGTCACAGATTTCTGTCCTAAGTTTCCTCAGCGGTGAAGCTGATCACTTGGCTCCGGAGTGCACCTTCGGTATTTGGCTCAGGCTGAAGAAATGCAGAATTAGACTCTTGAATTTTTCAAAATTATACTTTTTATGATTTTATTATCCTCCTGGAGGAAGACAGGGCTTTGGAATCACATATTCAGCATTTCACCAGGCTGTGAGGTATGGGGCAGGATGATCTGACAGCAAAGCCTCGTCTCTCCGGCACCAGGAAGAGACGGCTTGACACAACCTGGAAGCTGCAGGACACTGGGGCAATGAGCTAATGCCATGTGATCCTCTACTGCAAAGCTTCAGCGGCCTTGAAAAAGACAACGTGAATCTTTATAGCAAGCTTTTTCCTGGAAAGAAGTATAAAAACAAGATCTTGCCTAAGAGTCACAGCCTCATCTGGTTTTGTTTTACCCTGTTTATTCCTTCAGATGGCAAATTCCTCCACAGGACAGAAAAATGTATTTACCTTAGCAAGAACTCTGAGTGGAGGTGCTCTTCACCACTTCTAAACTGACCTTGCGTGTCCCTTGTGGGGAGGTCAATTTATCTCTGTCTTACAATGACCAGGCATGTGACGCTTTATTATAGCCTTTATAGCACAAATGCTGAGTGATAAAAACAAGGTAATAAAAATTAATCATTCTCATGTGCAGCTTTTCCAGTTGTGCTCTTCACTTTCGGATTTTATTACACACATCTACCCACAGATATAATATATGTATAAAAGATGTATCTAATAGTAGTTACAAATTAGGAACTGAATATCAGAATCATAAATTTAAATGTATCTTTAGTTTATTGTAGCCCAATAAACTAGCTGGGCTAATGAGTTTACATGTATATCATATGAATCTAATTAAGAGTTTAAGAATGCAGCACAGGTTTTGAATCTTCCTTTTTGTTTGAGCCCATCCTGATTTGAGGGTGGGCCCCTCAAGTTCTAGTTTCCATAAGAGATTTGGGTCTGACCTCTGATTGACAACCACATGGTCCATCTGGGTTTCTAAATTGCAGTCCAAATGGTGATTAGAAGAAAAGGCAGAGTCCCTTTGCTGTCCCCTCCAGGGACATGTTCCTTCTGCTGTGTCAGACTGACTTGGTTGAAGCTATGTGCACAGTGATGCCACTTCTCCTCCATGCCATGATAGCACTGCCCCCCTACAAATAACCTCCCTGAAAGGAGACATCACCCGCTGTGCACCAAGTTGTGCCTGCTCATGGGAGGCAGGATATCACCACCTCCACCAGACACCAACAGCGTCACCCCCAAAACTCTCATCCCGGAGAGTCCTTGGAAAACAAGAGAGAGAAGGAAAAGGAGAAAACTTGCAAGTTACATGTTTCCAAGCCTCAATCCCAGGTCCAGACATAGCTTGTCCAAAAAAGCTTTTGCCCCTGAATTACTGCGCTGGAAAGAATAGCTGGAGCACAATATTTTAAATCAAAATAAGAGAAGAGCTTCTGCATGCAACGCAGCTGAATCATGGTACTCACTGGTGTTATACGTTGTAATCACCAAAACTAGGCATGCGTTCAAAAAGCAATGAGATAAATTCATGAAGCAAGAACAAATGGTGGCTATTGTACTCCATGCTCTGGACGCTCTGACCCAAAAAGTCCCATAACTGCTGAATGCCAGAAGCAGAGAGGAGACACAAGGGAAGCTCGCTCTGTATTTGCTTTGTTTCTTGTATTGGCTGTAAGCCACTGTTGGAGACAGGAGGCCAGATGGGGCCCTGGTCTCACCTAATTGTGGCCTTATAATATATTATCCTGTAAAAGATCAGACTGGATTAGGATAAATTACACCCAACTCATGTTGCATTACTCAGCACATTAAATTGTCCTTAATCACATACTTTGATGGTCTAGATTCCTGCTTAAATTTACCTCCTGTGCATACTTCTGTGCCTGTTCTGTTGAAACCACTGCTGAATTTCAACTATACATAACCAGGCTCTAATGAAAAGCCAATAAGGCTCTTTGATCAAGCTTTAATAGGACTCATCATGGGGCCACACTCTGCTGTGGCAAAATGGTTTCCTCATCCTGTCTCTTTCAGAAATGTTTTGTGAGCCTTTAAAAGCAATTCAGCCCTGATTTATGTTAGCTAAGTGATTTCTGTTGCACATGTGAGTTACAAGAAAAGGGCTCTCATCTCAATTTGCTGCACTGTTCAGGAAATCAGTTATAAATGCTGCAGTGCCTTCAGTGTCTCTGACTTCAATGCAGCGGAAACTGGCAATTTGCGTAAATACTTCATCATTCCCAATTCTCCCATATGCTGCATCCAGAACTTGACAAGAGACAACCTATAGGATTTATTATTTTTTTTGTAAAGGGTACTGAGCTTCCCCTGTCTAAGCTGTTTATCTAAGCTGTTTCCAGAAGATATTCAAGGAAAGAAACATGCAATTCTTTAATAGAGAGCATATGAAACATGTTGATGACTATCTAATAAAATCGAGCATGCATTCAATGAGAGTGAGTCACCTCATCACAAGTTTAGAGATGAGGGATGTAGAAATGGTGACTAAGCAAGCTCATGCCGTAAGCCAGGGGTGCAACAGCAACCCAAAAGTTTTGATGGCCTGACCTGACCTGACAGTGCCATTCAACCAGCCCCGGGCGTAGGTTAGAGAAGGTCTCTTCACACCAGGGCAGATGCCAGCAGAAGGACAGAAGACACTGCAAAGTGTCTATGGCCAGGAGGGGTACTGCCAGCCATGGTAAGTGCTACAGCCACTGCTACTGCTTTGCTTATGGTGTTGGTGAGCAAAGAAACACCCCAAAATCGATGAATCCCTGAAGTAAGGGATCTCAAAGAGCACATCAGCTCTTCTCCCACATTTCCATTTGTCAGAAAAATTTGCGAGACCATAACTACTAGGGAAATAAGGAACTATTTTCTATGAAGTTTCTTTTACTGTCCAGTTTGAATCTTCCACACCAGTGTGTGGCCATTGCTCCTGTTTGCATTGTTTGCCACTACCAGCTAGAGTTTGACTCCAACATCTTTGTAACTCCCCTTCAAGAAGCTGTAGGTTGCTGTTACTTCACCCCTTTACCTCCCCTTTGCCAAACCAGGTACAGAAGTAAAACAAAAATATCCAACTATTTTTTATCCCATTTCTTCTCTCCCTCAGGACAAGCGATCTCCTTCAACTCACATACCCTTGTTGGCTGCATCCCACTTGTGACCTCAGTTCCCCCTGGCAAATTTGCAGGGGCTGGTGACACCGAGTCGTGGGGAGTCCCACAGGAATGCGACCCTGGAGGGAGCCTACCAGGAAGGCAAAGAAGAGCCTCCTGCCTGCCCTTCTCCCTTTGACCGCCCAAGCTGCAAGAAAACCCACTCATAGGCTCTCCCTGAACGCTCCCCTTTGCCCCGTGCCAGCCTCAGAACCACCCCATGGCAGGCACCGGGTCTCAACGTTGCTGCCAGGGATTCCCCACAGCCCATCCCAGCACATGGCACGAGTGCTGGCACAAGCCCACACACCGGAGGCTCGCACAGGGAATTCCTAGGTTGCCACTGGCATTTTTGACATTTTAAAGGCTCTAAATTAGCAAAGTAAGAAATGAGTTACAGGCATTTCCAGACATAGCCCAGGCCCTGTTAGATCTCTGAGTTCCCAACACAAAGGAGAGCATGCCAGATGTTTGGTATTATACAGTTTTGCATTCTGTTTTGGTGCTGTTCTTATGGTGTCTAACACTTCTGTGTACTCATCTGGCTTTTTAGCAACATGCTGCCTGGACCCCTCTGTCTTGCTGCTCCTGCTATGTGTCGAAGGGCAGTAGGACCTGAAAGATTAAGACTGCAGTGTGCATAGACAGCAGATGGCTATTGCATCTGTACTTACTTTGCACTGCTAAATACCCCATTGCCTTAGCTAGTTTTACATCCTCTTTTAGCTGTAGATCTCTCTCCTGACTTTTTAAAATCATCTGTTGTGCATATGGCCCTAAAAATGGTAAATAATTTTCGAGGAGATGCACATGGGAAGACAAGATCAAGTCCACAGTGTGAACTCCCACTTCATCTGGTGACTGTAGTCTTTCCTTTCCTCATTACGTTTCCTTCAGTTTGAACAGCAAGATTAAAACACTGCTGGTCCCCAAATCTGCCTCAGCAGCTCGTCCTCAGTTAACTGTCTTGCAACAGCAAAAGTCTTTCCAGCATACTAAAAAGTAATGTAGTTCTCTATAAGACACCGATTTTATGTACCTTGGAATTGTTTTCTGCCTCTTTCTACAAAGCGGCACATGGAAATATCTTTCAAGTCATCAGGTTCTCTACTAGTCAGAGACATAAATCACGGCATGTAAGATCTACTGCGAGTTCATGAACTCTAGGAAATTTTTCTAATCATTGTCCTTTGAACTGAGCTTTTTCAGAAACTGTAAAACTCCAAAACGTATCTAGTAATCACATCTAGTAAATTTTGCTGGATTGGCAACTACAAAAAGCAGACTTATCTTCCCTGATTACCTACCAGCAGCAGGCAGTCTTAAGACATCCTCTGCGATTCTAAGACTAAAACATAAAAGAAAAAAGAAGTCTTGAGCTTGTCTTGCCCAATATAACTGTTGGGATTCATTAAATGATTCCAAATTTTCACTGACAGGCACCAATTAAGCCAGAAAAATAGACACAACTTCCCAAAGATAAAACCTTTCAAACACTAGGGTTACTTTTCAAGGTAATGACCATAACCCCTTTCAAATACCCAACTCTGATAACAGCTCCCATTCTTCTCTGTTCCCCGAAAGATTAAACAGCCAAATTATGTGGCATTTGCAAAGAAGCACCACAATGTTTCCTGAGTACTCCGCCCTTGGAAGCATCAGACTCACTGAACAAGGATTTATTGAGCACTCCATGAATGAATGGCGTATTTTTCGTACTGTGAGTATGAAATAATAATTTAAAAAAGCCCTATACTTCAAGATGATGTAAGAGATTGTTTCAGTCTCAGTGTTCAGTTCATTTTGGGAAGGAAAAATGAAAACAGTGCAGCTATTTCAGTCTGAACCAATACAAGAATCCTGAGACTAGAGATGGACAGATATACCCTAAGTTTTATAGACCCATACTCAAAATTACCAAAATTTCTAGTAAATTTTGCTTGGTTGGTACTTGATCACACACTTATAGATTATAATACTGAACACAAAGCTCACTTTGCAGAGGCAGAGATGTTTTTGCTAGTACATGTACGGATCCATACTAATACTTTCTTTTGAGCCTTAATTAAAAAGGCAAATAAAAAAATTGTGCTGACTTGAAATATATGCCTATGTACTTGCCTCAAAACACCTCAAATCATGTCAACTGACTTTCTAAGGTGACAAGTGTTAAATACTAAATAACTCTGGAAAATATAAGAAAATATCATCTTTTTATATGCATTTAAAACATATGCAGATCATAAGCTGGGGGGAAGTGTCAATCTGCCGGAGGGTAGGATGGCTCTGCAGAGGGACCTGGACAGGTTGGATCGCTGGGCAGAGGCCAACGGGATGAGGTTCAATGTGGCAAAGTGCCGGGTCCTGCACTTTGGCCACAACAACCCCAGGCAGCGCTACAGGCTGGGGGCGGGGTGGCTGGAAAGCTGTGGAGAGGAAAAGCACCTGGGGGTGTTGGTTGACACTCACCTGTACATGAGCCGGCAGTGTGCCCAGGTGGCCAAGAAGGCCAACGGCATCCTGGCCTGTATCAGGAATAGTGTAGCCAGCAGGAGCAGGGAGGTGATCGTCCCCCTGTACTCAGCCCTGGTGAGGCCGCACCTCGAGTGCTGTGTCCAGTTTTGGGCCCCTCACCACAAGACATCAAGGCCCTGGAGCATGTCCAGAGAAGGGCAATGAAACTGGTGAAGGACCTGGAGCACAGGTCTGATGAGGAGCGGCTGAAGGAACTGGGACTGTTTAGTCTGGAGAAGAGGAGGCTCAGGGCAGACCTTATTGCCCTCTACAGCTACCTGAAAGAAAGTTGTGGTGAGCTGGGGGTCGGCCTCTTCTCGCAGATAACTAGTGACAGGACAAGGGGAAACGGCTGCAAGTTGCGCCAGGGGAGGTTCAGGTTGGAGATGAGGAGAAATTTCTTTTCGGAAAGGGTGATCGGGCATTGGAACGGGTTGCCCAGGGAGGTGGTGGAGTCAACATCCCTAGGGGCGTTTAAAAAACGGTTAGATGTGGTGCTTAAGGACATGGTTTAGTGGGTAATAGGTGGTAGGGAGATGGTTGGACCAGATGATCTTTGAGGTCTCGTCCAACCTTAATGATTCTATGATTCTATAAACATCAAGGCATAGAAGTGCCATCACACACCATGAAACAGTGCAATGTCTGAACAGAACAAAAATTTTGCAGTCCAGTTCAGATACAAATTTGGATGTTTTTCAGTCCTTCTCATGCAGAAAACAGTAAATTTCTCCTTGTTTCTTTTATGGAACTCCTGCCCAATTCTCAATCCAGACATTAACTTTTAATTCACCTCATACATCTCCAAAGGGGGGGTGTGTGTGTGGTATTTCCAATATCTTTTTCCATGTTCTACGTTCATAAAAGTGAAAAGGTATAATGAATGAATTTAATTATTTCCATCCATTTGGCTGGTTATAGAAGAAGAACTTTTAAGTCACCTAAAGGAGAAATTACTTGTTCCTTCAAAATGAAGACTGATTCCGGGGGGTATTTCTGGCCTGCAACATGAAGCATCTCGATGTTTTCAAAGCTAAATGGCCATTGGCAGCTTATTACTGCTGTAACTGTTCACATTATTTGATATACAGATATTAGGTGTGGGCGAAGGGAAAATGTAATCGTCAGGAGTTACACCCACTCCTTTCAGGCTGTTGATCTCACTTGCTCAGCAATTCACAAGTTCACAATATCAACGAGGTTCTGCAAATGTCGTGCCTTGCAATCGGCTTTTGTGCATTATTTTCTTCCTTTGTTACCTAAAATGCCAGAAGCTGGACAATAAGAAACCAGAGTCTCAGCAGGAACATTGCCTTTCCTATCAGGGTGCATGCCGTGCTGTGGCTGGCAGCGAGCTTCTCTCTGCAGAGCTGTACCTACCACAGGATGACGAGAGCATCCCTGAGGTCCTGGGGAGGTTTGTGCATCCTGAAGTTCACACTGCAGTGTCCAGCCGAGCAGATACACTGGATATCATACTATACTACAATCATACTGCATAAAACCAACTGTAAATGTGAAATGCAAAGGTCTGCATTGCTCTTAGCTCCCAGCACTGAGTCTGAATTCAGTGCTATTTTGAATCATCTCTCACTGCTGTAAAATACTGCAAGATTCAAAAGTAGGATCTGGGCTCACCAGCCATAAGATGCAGCAGGAGGGATTATGAATCTGAACATGAAACAGTGTCCTGCTGCCAATAACCTACTTATTAACGATTTCTTCCCTAGTCATCCTCTGGGACCGGAGCTAATTCCTGGAACCTTCTGCTTCGCATCTGCCGCCTCTCCACCAGCTACCCGCCTGCCCTCGCCTCACCGCTGCTGGTGTTGTCCTGCGTCCCTTCTACGGCGGATTGCCTCCCTCCCCTCCTTATAACACACATCTCGCTGTATGCAAAATCTCTCTGATCACTACATGAACACCCCAGGCCCTACACAAATACCCAACCCTGACCTACCTAGCAATAGTGTGTGCAACGCCAGAAACTCAGCTCTCCATCTTACCCGGCTAGAATAAAAAACCTTCAAGCTCTGCTGTACATCCCATCCATTAGCGGCGCCTGGGGAGCTGTGCAGAGACCTACCTCATGATTAGATAAAAGCTTTTCCTTCTAAATCACTGTTCAGAAGAAACCAAGGGTCTGGAAGAGTGAACTCCACATATGTTAGAGGCCAGGCACGTCCCCAGTGCTGGTTATTTATGTGTCTTTGTTTTATGCCGAAGAATGCAAGGTTTTGTGGTAGGGAGTAAGTGGCTTCATTTATTTGCTGTGATAACGATACCAAGACCCTCTTCTCAGGAAAGACACAGCAGAGGTAAAGCGTCCCCAGTTTTAACCAAGAAGATACACTGTTAAAACAATGCCGTGAAAATCTCACAGCCCTGTGTGTATCGAAATGAATCTGGGATAGTGATAGAGAAGGAAGGACAGTGAAGGTCAGTGATTTTTGGCCACGTCTCTGCCCTTGCTCCCGCAGAGTTTGCGGGCCACCTCATGCCTCACAGGCCCCAGAACTGCTCTAACCAGTGGAGAAACAGTCCAAAATGCAAACATTACACCCTGTCCCTGAGCCCTCCTTCGTTTGCCTTGAGGGTCTTCAAAGGGCAGGCGAAGAAGCCGTGAAAGCAGCCGACCTCCCGGAGCACACGGCAGGGGGACATGCACAGAGATGGTCCCCAACACACTCATGTCCCAGGGCCACGGCTCACCGCCAGCTCCCAAGAAAGTCCGTCTCCCAAAGAGAACTTGAAAAAATGACAGCAGTGATGACAAGAGAGCTGCAAATGTGTCTCCAGGTGCGGTTTTGCTCAATGCTTAAAGTCGGGAACATGTCAGGAGAAAAACTGCAGTTCAGGCTGGGAACAGACCCTACTTGAAAGATCTCAGAGCATCCAGTCGCTAATGCAACCATGGCCATGCTATCTTCACAGCTGAGCACCCAGAAACTTGGGTAGATCTCTCTCCTCAGAAGCAGGGACAAGCCGCCACAGCATTTCACAAGAAGAAAGCTGAGGTCCTGGCCCAAAGTCACAAAGGAATAGCGGAGGCTGGAGTTTAATTTCTTGGTCCCTCAAAGACTCAGACTCAGATGGGCTGACCTTCATCTCATGCCTTAGCATGAGTTTAAAAATACACTGCTCCTCTTAAAAATGTGTCACAGCTCCTAGAAGCAAGAAAATCAGGTTGTGGGTGGGAGTAACTGCACAGTATATATATATATACACACACACACTTTTGAGTGACAGTCTTTTAAATTCCACTTTACAAAAAGCACTTCAGGAGTCTAACACACAGTTGTTATCAGAGGCTGGAAGCAGAACTGTTTTAAGAGGTAGGGGTCACTTTCTATTCACTTTTTTAGGAAACCGACTTTCATTTTTGCAGCTCTGTTTTTTAGAAAAATAATTATTTTATGCTCAGTCACAGCTTTTCATTGGTAATGTCATGCCCAATTTAGAAGATATGAGCACCAAATGATCTGGTACGGGGATATACTCAAACAAAAGAAAAGAAACTGCTTACAATTTATGATATGCTTTGATAGCTGTGATTTAAAAATGGCAGTGTTTCATTCCAGCAAATGTTACAATAACAAGCGCAAGACTAATAACCCGATGCCTTGTCAGAGATGTTCACAGGTCAGATAAAACCACCACATTATATCTGCAGGATCCAGTGTTTCAAAGACATCCCTGTTTGAGCTTCTCTTGGGCTTTGATCCCCACAAGCTGTACGTCAGCACTATCCTCCCAAAAGCTGGCCTCACGCTGAGGGTTTTTTCTGCCGACACACTTTAAACCTCGGAAATACGTCTGGGCTGTCCTACCTCCCATCCATGGCCATCTGAACCACCCGAGTGGTTTCCTGCGATATGAGGAAGCAGCGAGAGGAGAGAAGAAAACATTCAGCCCACATCAGGCTTTGCCAAACAGCTGGTGAAGAATAACCTTAGAAAAACTGATAGTTAAGCAACTGTGGAGGAGATTTGTCAATTTAAGAGGAGCAGGCTGAGATCATCCACTGCCTTCTGTTGTCTTTTGGCTGAAAGCAGCCAACGGACAGCTGGATGGCCCCCGATCCTGCACTTATACGCAGTCACAGAAATATTTGCGTTTCATCATCATGCTGCATTTTCCCCTTCTTCTCACTGGCCTTCCCTCGGCTTGCTCCAGGGCTTCCAAGCCTGTATCACATCCCTTCACACCTGCTGTGGTCTGTTCGCATTTAACATTGAGCAGAATGTGTTAGTGGCAACGAATACTTTTCTCGGAATATTTAGTATCTCCTTTGTTCAATAAAGTTTGCAATATTTTCAGAGTTCTCCATTACTTAAAATTATTAACTACACAATCTGGAGAAATAACGTCGGATTATCCACAGGTAGGATGTTCCGAGGATGCATCGCAGGAGCTCGGAGGTGTGGTAGCGAACCGCACTAACACATTGCAGTGCAGACTTGGGCTGGTGCCACTGCTTGTGGATCAGGACACGCAGGCAGGATTTCGGCAGTCACTTCATTTGCTAGGGAAAAGGCTTCATTTCCTGGAGAATCCTGCAGCACTCGGACTCCCTCACACTGCCAGACCATACCACCCTCGAAGAGGCTGCACAAGGACCATGCAGGCAGTCCTGTGAAGGGAATTGCTGCGGTGACTTAAAATAACCTGTCAGAGAAACAAGCTTTTGCTGGGACTCTTCCACCTGTCTTCGCATAGGCATGGTTGAAATTTCTCCCTGGGCGCTGCAGAGCAGCAGCAGCACTCGATCTAGCCCTTGGGGTGAATTGCAGGCTTTGGTGAAGTAAGTTTCATCCTCTGCATTTGACACTTCTCCCTCCAAGAGGAAGAGAGAGAGACATGCATAGGGTGCATTCACACGTGAATGTTGCCCTGTGATATTTTGGGTACCAGCAGACATGGTCTTCTGAAGGTCCACATGCTTGCAAGAAAATCCTTCTCTATTCAGAGCTAAGCTCCCTTCCCTTCTGCTTTTGCAGAAGATACAATTCAAGGCCAGATGCATCTTTATCTCATAAAGCATTTCACAGATCAGTTTGCCAATCCAGATGGATTTTCAGATCTGTTTTAGCTATGAAGTGATTAGCAGAGTTTCCCATACAATATGTGATTAGAAGACTATAGACCAACAAGATTAGATGGAGGTATCAGAAGAAGTTAAACGACTGAGTTTACTGAGCAACTTTTATTGCAATACATGGTATATCCTTCCCTACTGGGATCCATGTCTTCCTGGACCCACTGCACAGTCATGTCAAATCTATCAAGAGAGAAACGTCCAGAGACACAGTGATGCTTGTCTTCCCTTCCTTCTGCAAGATGCTAAAGAGCATCTGATGCCTCGACAAAAGCAGGCTGCTTAGGGCTGACTTTACACCCAAACTTCATCAGACTGGGCTTCCCTCTCCTTCTTTTTACTAAGAACATTTGAATGAAGATTTAGCACTACATTTCATTATGGTCCATCTGCTCCTCGTGGCTCATTTCCCATTGTCTGGTAAATACTTCACATGACTTGCAAATGATTGCAAAACGAGAGGACAGGGTGTCAGGTGAAAGCTGTGCAACCCTCAAAACAGGACAGTAATCCTATTTTGCTACAAATATCCCCGAGGAGCAAGGCACATGAGAAGAGGCGTGCAGAAAACTGAGAGCTTAGCACACGGTGGGCTCTGAGGTCCCCCAGGAGCAGGGGCTGAGCACAGCACACGACATGCTGCTGCCTGATGACGTGGGGGCACAACTGCTATTTCTGCCCGAGCACTACAGCTGTGTTTGCTGCCACGTTTTCAGCTGTTTGACAACTGGTGACAAACACGCATCCCCCCTCCTGGCAATAGATTAATTTTTCCCTGCTGTGATACATGGGCTTTTTTACTATGCGTGGCCAACTCCTGCTACGACTGGCTTGCTTTGATTGACAGGCAGTAAACACGCTTTATTCCTGTCCCCAGCAATAGCCCCTGAGTGCCTGTCTTGTATCACAGGCACTGACCTTCGCTCTCTGACCACTGAGTCCCACTGGGGTTTATCTGGTGATGGCTGCCGCTCGATTGCAGGCTCCTTTCTTTGACACACTGCTCCACACCTCCTTGTCTCCACATGTTAATCGCTTTGGATCAGCAGATCCACAGCAGTGCATGGGTTGGTGTCAACTCCACTGAGCGCTCTTAGCCTGGCTGCTCCTGGTTTTCAGACCAGATATCGCTTTTCAGGCAGGTCATGGCTCATGACAAAGTCCTGGCAGCACCCAGCCGTCACGGGATGGGGGCTCAGACACATCATCATCTCCTGCATCCTTTTCCCTCTCCAACTGGAGTCAGCCACAATGTGGATGGGCTCAAGCCAGCCCTATGGGGACACCAAGCTTGGGTTCAAGCCCAGACGCTGAGGCTCTGCTTTATCTCTGCCCTAGAACAGAGCACAGCAAAAAACAATTCTTGGGACAATGCAGTGACCCATTTAAATTAATGGGGTTAAATCACTCTGGTGCAAGCCCCCAACTTCAGAAGAATTACACAGGGGATGAATCTGGAGCCATTATTTTTCTTCTTTGTGCCTTTCAGAAAGATGATTTACTTTCCAGACCGCTATGCTCAGCTTATGCTCCAGTCAGCCAGTCTTTCTAACTAATCTAACTACCCTCTCGTCGGTCTCAGACTCTGTCCAAGCAACTCCAAGAACCGCTCACCTGCTCTGATTTTCCCCACACTAAACAGCCCTTGTATACTTCCAAGTGGCCTAATTAATTTCCTCTTTCAGGGGCAAATAAAAACAAAACAAAACAAACCCAAAAGCAAAGTTTCATTAGAGAAGTCTGGAACATTATGTACTCACATGGTGAATTTCTTTTGTACCAGAGGTTGCAGCAGTGGGTAGATGAGCAAGTGCAAGTGCAACAATTGTGTCCCCACACTCACTTAAAACTACAGTGCACAAAACCTGACCATGACTGATGTATGTTACATATACTTTTCTGTAATTGGAAGCACTTCTTCGAGGAAATGCAGGAGACCAACAAGAGAGGCAGCAAACCTCACATGTAAAAGATATAAACTCCCAGCTACGCTGTTATCTGGAAGCCAGTCTTTCTCCTGAGATGGCTCATTGAGTAACAGTGCCAGTGGAGATGGCCTTCAACTCTTCCAGCAAAGAGCTTAGTCACCTCAAAAAGCATAAATCAAAACTGTTAAAACTGGCAGAATATTTGATAGAAAGAAATTGCCTTTAGGGAACTGCTTTTTGTCTGCCAAATTCACCCAGACGCAGATCCACATATGGATTTCTAACCTATGCAGGTTTCAGCGGTGATTACAGCAGTGATTGTGGTATGAACCATGCTAGACATATTATTTTCGGAGAGCTAATGCATTAGAGGTAGACAATGAATAGCTCAGAGTGTATTTGGTCCATGAGTTAACCCACCTCCATAGTTCCCAGGTATTCAGCTCTAGGGGTTTTGGCACAGGAAAAGCAGACTTGAAATTCAGCTCCTGAACTGGTTTCAAACTTTGCTGAAAGTCCGGAGGTGTTTGGATCTGGAATTTTGACTAGTAGCTCCCAAAAGAGGCTGCTAATTTCTCAGGGCGAGGTAGCAGAGGATGGGAGGAACTAGTGTTATTTCACTTTGCTCTAAACGCAGTGCAACCATCTGTGCAGCCGCTAAACCATGGGGCCTTGAAGGAACTACAAAATAGTTGGACTGTAAAGTCAGCCAGTGAGAAACAGTCACTGCCGAGCTGACACAGCCTGCTGGTACTCCTCAAAACCCTGGAAGAAATGCTGCCTGACAGCTGCTTTCTATCTCCCATGCTTTGGCCCCATGTCCCCGCTAGCGTCTTTTACAGCCACGGTCAGGCGTATACCAACGGTGTACCAGGATGAGTAACGGACTAAATACAAAAATACAGAGAGATCAGGAGCTCCACAAAGCTGCTTGTAAATCTACTAAAAGTGGCATGTTTCCATAATAAACAACAGTTATCACGTTGCTCTGTTCCCACTTAGCAGTCTGCTGAGAGAAGGGAAGAAAGAGGCCAGTTTGTAGGGTGCTGCATGTAATAGGAGACAAGCAGACGGTGTGCAATGGTCCGCACTCCCTCTGCCGGCTGCATCCGCTGGGCTCAGGACCCTCCCGGAGCTCTGGAAGGTGATGCTTGCTCTGGCAGAGGCCAGGCTCGATTAATCCCTACTTGCACTGTGGCAACATTGGTGCAGGCACCTTCTGTGAAGTGAGACCTGCTCTGCCGGGATTTAAACAGATAAAGAATAAAAGCAACAGCACCTATGTGAAAGATGAGGTCTACATGGCATGGCACAGGGCTGTGGAGAAACGCTCTCCAGCTGGGACTGAGAAGTCCCTGCTGTCGCCTCCGTGAGACATGATCCATAATTGTGCACAAAGTGTGCACAAGGCACATTGGGTTCAGTGGGTGGGAAGCACTCTGGGAACCAAAAGGTTTGCAATCCTGTTACAGGCAACGCTTTCATTTCCCTTGCTCTGACAACCTCTTTTGCCAATATCCCAGGAAAAACAAGACTCCATAACTGCAAAAATCATCTGTCTTCCAGAAGGTCTGTTGATGAAATGTATTCAGCTCAATAGGCTTGATTGTGCCATGGCAAAACTGGCAATACCTGAAAATACAAATGTATATAGATACACCCAGCCAGCAGGACCAGGGATGGAGCATGCATGCATCTCCATGTATTTTGTCACAGCAAAACACGCATTTCCAAAGCACAGACTTGATGATGTTACCCTGCCACCAGTAGGACTTTGGAAGGTCTTAATCACAAAGCACAGATTCACTGCGTTACCCATCAGCCACAGGTATCTTCTAGCAGGAGGTGACCTGAGAGCTAAAACATAGACTAAGCCATACACAGGGAAGTGAAGAGCTCCCATAAAGCAGATCTGAAGCAGAGAGAGAATCGGAATTCGGTACTTCTTGATCCTTTCCACCCATTCATCCCATGAGTCCTGCTGCAGCCCCGTCCGATGAGGCTCCCATCACACTGGCTATGCAAAGCCCCTGCCCACCCAATGGCAATGGCAGGTGCAGGGCACCTCAAACCTCTGTTAAACAGCCTGTTTCCTGCTAATTACATCCTGAAGGCTAATAAGACTTTTCATATAATGGGGGCAAAGCATTAAAAACATCAGTTTTTAAGGTATCAGGCAATTTAATTTTTTGCTTCTCTGCTGATCTCTGAGCAGACATAACCCTTTTGATGTCCTGCTCCATGTTTTAAAATGATGTGGCGATCATGACAGTCTAGAAATGTGGATACAATTACGAATGCTAATACAACTAACAGTGAAAGACTTACACTTGGATTAGAAACACAGCTCTCTTCCACCTCAAGCCCTCCTTGTATGCTTCCAAGTAAATGGGTCAGATAACAGTACAAAACTCCAGATAAAGAAAACTGCTGCTTATATGGGAAAAAAAGACCAACAAATTCTTCAAAAAGCCCTGACTAGGCACTGTCAGAAAGATTAAAGACAGGAGCAGCTCCCTAGCTGTTAGATGGCAGGGTCAAATTTCATGTAGGGTAACTTGAGGCAGAGTTACCCTGGGGATACGAAGGATTTGGATCGGCAGTGAACTACAAGTGGGTTTCACCCTTGCGCTGAGTGCAGCTTCAGGATTAGTGCCTGCACCCGCTGCAAGAGCAAATGATGAAAAATGCATGATCAAGCCTATCGCAAATCTCCCACTGAGGATCAAAGCTGCCGCCCCCAGCAACGCTCGCTGGCCCCAGCCAGCTTCACATGCTGCCTTTTTGAATTTTCTAACATGGGAAAATGCATCAAATGCCTTGAAAGGCAAAAGGAGCATCTCCAGGGAACAGCACCTTAAGCGGGCAGGCAGTATTGTGAAGGACGGGGGTTTTGTCAGCGCTCAGCAAATACCACGGGCACAAAAGCAGGCCGTTTCCCAGAAGGGAAAGAAAACGCCACTCGGCCAAATCCAGAAACAATGAGTCCAAGCACATCCCGTTTGAAGCTGGCACTGCAACAAGAAGAGCCCCTGCCACAGCTGGGAATGCTCGGCACTTCTGAGAACAAATCAGTTAGTACAAATTTAATGGATTCAAGTAACTGGACTGAGACTGGTGCCTCTTAGAAAGTTCGAGGAAATTTCTGTTCCTAAGCATGGGGGACGGCAGGCAGCTGGCTCAAATCAGAACCTGGGCAGCCCATAGCACCGCAGGCTGGATCTGCATCTCCATCGCTGGGGGCTGTTCCCAGCTTCTTCTCCCCTCCCAGGTCACTGACCCACCTGTGGAGGGTAAGGATGCACCTTGCCCAGGACCTGAAGCCCCAGCTCCTCTTCTGTGAGGAGACACATGTAGCCAAGGCAGCCGCTGCCTGAGGGGGCTTGGCCAGGAACTGCTTTGGGTGCTGCTGACTGGTGGGAGGCCATGAGAAGGGCAGGGACATCAGGTCTCCCAATAGCTGCTGGACATAGCTCTAAAACCTCCAGAACTGTCGCTCAGGTTTTTCAGTTGGTAATTGCAAATGTATTTTCCTCTTAAGACCATTTTACCAACAGTTCGTAACTCTGGCTTGCAAATTGCCCAGCTCTGGGTCAGACGGTCGCATGCAATTCTAAAATACCAGAAGTTGGTTGATTAAATCAGGTTAAAGAGGTCCCAGACCCCTCTCCCCTTCCCCCAGGCGCTGTCATTCTTTCCTTTACTTAATCATTTAAATCTCTGTCCTGCACCACTCCTGCCTTTTCCCTGAGCCTTCCATTTCTCCTGCAAATGAAGAGCTATTTTCCTTCAGAGCACCACTTGGAGGGCTTTGACTGGAAATTTGTTCTTGTTCCATCGTTTTCCAAAGGCTTTTCGGTTCCAACCTGCTCCCGCTCTGGGTTAAAGGGAGCACCTTGGAGAGCTGTTGATCACCACAGGGCAGGAGCAGGGCCTGGCAGGGAATAACTGCCCGGCTAGGAAGTGATCAGCAGCTGGCTGCCAGAGCCCGTAAGGACTGGCTGAGGCCTGCTGATAGCACTGCGCCGGGGAGGGAGGGGTGGGAAGCGTGCAGGACAAGCAGGGACACCTAGGGAAGAGCTGTGCCTGGGAAGCTGCGGAGGCAAAGACCTTCTCTGAGCTTTGCTAAGGAGCACCAGTGCGAATAAGCGGTGGCCCAAGGGAGCCTCAGCAGATGTGGGGTGGGGTTTAATCCTTCCTGGGTCAAGCAAGCAAGCCAAAACCTGGATTAATATACAGTGTGTCAGGCTGCACATGCAACGCGCTGGCAGTGCTATTTGGACGATGGAAAACACACAGATTAGGTGCTGACAACTCCCCTCACAGGATCACGCATGAAATTTGGCTGTAAGAAGAGCTGTCACTCTGGCTTTCACAGCCAAAAATGCGAGTAAGCCAGTGACACCTTCCACACTGAAACCCAGCCGAGTGCCCCGCACAGCCAAAGCTGGGGGTGAGAAAGGTTTTCTTTTCCAAGTCAGCTCTCTGTAGCTCACTGGAGCTGGAGCAAGGAGAGCGTGGTGATCAGCACAGCTTCCCAGGCCTGGGGAGATGATTCAGTCCAGTACCGAGTGTTAAAGAGACAATTAGATAATCTTCAATCTCTTCCATATGCTTACAAATGTCTGATCCAGGTGCGGTTCTGGAGTTGTTAGTATTAATGTCCAAGACTGCAAGTCTGCTTCTTTCCCGTTCCCTCGTCAAGTCTTAGATGCAACATTATTAAATACAAAAAAATGACTATCATAAGACCAACGGAAAAAGATAGGGCTGTAACACCTAATAAGAAGCCAGGTGGAAAAGCTATTTCATTTCTGTTCATAGCAACATGTCACAGCTTTCCCACTGCTGTCTGGAGGAATTCCTGCTTTCGGAGATGCAAGAGCCAAGAGAAGTCAGCTTCGTCAGATGAGCATGGCAAAGGGGTGAGGCAGGGCACCTCCCTAGAGAGCAGAACGCACCCGCCACCGCATCCAACATCCACACAAGCCAAAGGCAATTTTTTTCCAGCTCAGCTTGTGCCTTTTGCTGCACAGTAAATGCATGTAAAGCATCATCTCCCCACGACGTGGCAGTAGCTGCCTGCAGAGCCCGTAACACAGGGCCTTCCATGCCCAACCCCTTGTCACCAAGTGGAGCTATTTACACAGGCTGCAACAGGTTGTGCAGCCAACACGGCTTTGCAAGAGGGCAGGAGAGTCCTGCAAACACCACCACGGGCAAACCTTAAAAACTTCAAGTTTGCACATCTCATTAGAGAAGTTTTTTGGCCCGACTGATCTGCAGGTTGCCCATGAAGTTCAAGTATTGCCATTCATTTTGAAATAGAAAGTCAGATATAGGGATGGTGGGCTACAGCTGTGGTAGAAGGTATGTACACATCTATATGTATATATACACAAGCACACACAAGCAAAATATTATTTCCTGCATCAAGTAGCTTTTGACATGTAATGGACTTTTGGATGAGTTTTGTGTGAAATCTGCCCCCCAGACAAGGGGGGACCCAAGGGCAGCAGCTGAGTCGTGCTAGATATCATGGCATTTGCCTTCAAGTGGTATTAGTTCAGTAAACACTACAGACCTCAGATTCAAGAGCCGTCTTCACCCAGTGAGGTTCAGAGGAGAGGATCTATGGACAATCCATGGCTCCACAGGCTTGGGGAGCAGCGGAGGGCAGGCAGTGTCACCTCCATCGTGCCCAGGTGGCCCAGGCACTGCCACTCTTATGCTGAGATTGCTGATACCCAGTCCTCCACTTTTAGAGCTAAGGCAGCTTTTGGGAGTCCAACCCTAGACTAGAGACACGGGACTGTGTGACGCAGGGACTGCTCTGACTTTGGTGGGAACTTCCAGCCTCACAAAATTTGCTTCCCAGCACCTGCATAACCTGTCCCTCAGGCAGGGGGGCAAAGGGACACATGCTTATGTTCCCATCTCCTTCCACTTCAACCTGGAGATGTGAATGAAGAGTGAAGTGTGTTGAGATGAAATTTGCATAAAGGCAATGCCATGTGGCAGCCTCCGGTTTTCGCAGGAGAGCGAGGTCCTGCCAAAGAAGCTTCTATGAGCTGAAACCTGTCTGGTGTGCGGTGCACAGAAGCCAGGCAGGAGACGAAGCCACGGCCGTAGCGCACACAACCCAATGAGGTCCCCAGCAGGCACGGCTCAGCTTTCCCAACACAATAACTGCCGCAGCCGTGCTCCCAGGCAGCCGGGTGCTAACTTGACTCTCCCTCTCATGTGGCTTGGACAAGTGAGCAGCTCAGTGCTGCCAAGCCACGATCACTTGTCTTTCTGGGATGTGCGGGTATCTGCAGGCAAAACTGACAGGGCCACGTGCCCGGAGTCAGTGAGGCTCCTGTGCCGTGGCGAGCTGCAAGGCGAGCCCGGCAGGAGTTTGGGAAAGCGGGACAGGCTCCCCTCCAGCTGCCTCCATCAGGACTGTTCTCTTGTGATAAGAACCATGTCTCGTGCTTGGTTCTGCTGCAGGAAGTTTGTTCTTGTCACCCCGTTTCCCACCTTCCTCCCCTTTCCCTGCGGGTTGGGGAGGTCGCAGCCCTGGGACGTGCAGAGGAAGGAGGCACGCAGGAGCAGGCTGCCCCTGCCACCCGCTTCCTAGCTGCTCCCCAATGCCTGTGGCAGGACCCAGCAGCAAAGCGCTTACAGGGAGGAAAGCCAAAGAGCAGCTCCAGTGGTTTGGTTTGCCTCGTGAGCACAAGCCTGCAGCAGGCTGTTAGCAAACAACCCAACCAACTCCACTATAAATCCTGTATTTGTTCCCATTCCCTACCCAGAGGGTCTGTCCCCTGCACTGCGCGGGGCCACACAAACGGCTGACTCAACACCCAGCGTGAGCGGGGAAGAGGTGGGAGCCCTGGAGCTGCCTGCACTTGACACAGAAGGACTCTGCTGGCAAAAACAGCTTCTCTCCACTTTGAGAGCTCCTCTCCAGGTGCATCTCCCCACAGAGTGGATCTCCTGCATCCCCTGGTGCTCCGTCCTGTCCTCTCCGCCTGGCAGAGCAGCAAATTAACATCTCCATTACTTCTCACACAGGCAGCCAGGGGAGAAACCCCAGTGGCTGGGGATTAACCTGCTCAAATGATAAAAGTATAAACAGCTTTAGCCAGCCCAAGAGCAACTGGAAACGGCTTCTAGGGACACACTGCATGCTTGCCCTCACTCCTTCCTTCACACAGGACATAAGCATGGTGCCTGCTCGGCAGCAGTGGTTATTGGCACTGATGGATATTGCAGGCGGAAGGCAGCTGCCAACAAACTGTATGGCAATAATGGCACTTTACACATTTTTGGCACTTGCCCTGCCAGAACCTCCAAGCCCTGAGGGTGCCAAATAGCCAGGTGGGCTCCCAGTAAAGCCCGTTATTTTTATTTGCCCATTAAGACAATAAGCCTATTGTCTTAATTTTACAGATAGGAAAGTCCCAGATATTTAAAATACTGAATTTGTTCAAGGTGTCCCCCAGTTCTGCACGCTGTCACGTGCCACAGGTTCTATTCAGGCCTTACGTTCTGAAGCAAAGAAACCACGGGTAGAATTTCCTATCTGCAGTGCCTTCCTATAGTAGTTGATCAAGGGGCTGCAACACCCCAGGACACTCTTGAGATTTGCTCTCCATTTTCAAAACTACTGACTTTCAAACATTCAATCCAATAAATGGGTCACCCTAAAACCTGTCTTGAAATATCAGCTCTGGTGGCAAAATGTGCTGTTGAGATCCATGTCCTGAGTCCGCCTCAGATTCAGATAACGTTCACCTCAGTCTCTCTGCCCATGGTCACTGTTATTTCTTCCCTTCCAAGAAAAGCAGGGTCACCAACAGGTTTTGGGGACTAGCTGCACATGGAGGTGGAAGAAGCATTGTAGCTTTTAATGGGAACAGCCTCCCAAGGAGTCACCGGGCGGAGCGAGGGGAGGGAGAAGGTTTCGGAGCTGCCAAGTCAGCACTCTGCAACGCCTCTGTCTTTGTGAGCTCTGCACAGGCAGGTTCCAACCCTTCCTGCAGGTCAAAGCAGCAGCACCACCAACAGAAGCGCAGCAGCGGAAAGCAGGATGCACGCCACAGCGTGCTGCAGAGCTGAGTAATAAACTGCCCCGCCTCATACCTCCAAAAAAACCTAAGGACTGATGTATCCCCAGGGTAACTCAGCTGACATCAACAGCGTTACCGCACATGGTGCCTGCCCTGTAACGTTATACAACTCCGAAGAGGTTGCTCGCTGTGCCAAACACCGTGCGTCTGCCCGTGCAGCAAGAACCAAGGTTTTGTTGCAGGACCTTCCCCGGGTGCCGGACTTTGCCGGCACCCTGCGGGGAAGCAGTTCACAGCCTCTCCCTTAATGCGGCCGTCGGGAGCTCCTTGCAGCACGGCACAGGGAGAAGTTCAGGTGCACGCTGGGTTTGGCAGGCCATTTGCATGCCACAATTATTATTTCCTATTTTTTTTTCCCCAGTTCAACCAGCCAGTGTAAAGTGAAGCTGTCAGCATCATGCAAGCTGTAGCCCATCACAACCAGAGTGCTAGTGCTACCCATTGTTTACATTTATCCTTCCCGTGTCTCTGTTTGACCCAAGCGATGTTAATAGCCTCAAGGTCGAACAGAGAAGGGTGCAGCACAAGGCATTTCTTCCATAAACGACCTTGCACCAAATGCATTCATGTTTTAGAGGTCATAGGAAAAACCTCTATCCAGAGAAAAACAGTTTAAAAAGGTTCTGTCAAGCCCAACAGATGCCCTCTTTCCTTCCCCTGCTTCTTTTAGGTATCAAAACACTGCAATATTGTTCAGTGTCCCCATGCTCCCGAGGATCAGGGTGTAAAACATTAACACTTCCACACCCAAGCGGGTTGCAGTATGTGCTATTACTCCTTCTCTCCGCTTGTAGCATCCAGCACTGGGTCCTAAGCAAAAAGCATTCTCTAAATGTAGTCACAGCAGTTACCTGAGGTTTCACTCCTATCTCAGCATAGCTAGCAGTAACCCACAGTTTAATCCTCAGCCTGAAGCAACCAGGAAGGAAGTGAAAACCATCCATTTTTACAGCCAGGAGCACACTAGCTTCGGATGCAAACACATATTTTCTCCACTTGTTTTTTTAGCTATTTTTCTACTGGTGCAACATTTGAGCTGACACAGAGAGTGTATCTGAATTTTAGTCTTGATAAAAAAATCCTAAGAAATAAAAAGCAATCAGAACAGATTTTGCAGTGTCAAATTCAGCCCTCCAGAGGCAAAGGATCACCTCATATTTCCAGTGCTTTTGGCCCTTCCCCCCATCCCCCCCAGTCCCATCTCCATCTGCTTCTCCATCCCTCTCCCGTGTCTCCATGAAGCCTCCACTGTTTCAGCATGTCCCCCAGCAGACAGCAATTATTGATGGTATTTGTTATGTCAGCCCTAATGGCCTGTATGGCTGCTGCAGATACACCAACCTGCTCATTTCTGTCCCCAAACTTGCAGTCTGAATAGCTAGACAGGGCAGGTGCGAGGGAGCAGAAAGCCCAAGCTGAACAAACCCAGCGCTGGCTGCAAGTTCAACAGAAAGTCTGTATTTTTCTGGGGCAGTTGGTGGTAGAAGTGACAGCGCTAAAAGGAGAGGTTGGAGCAAAAGGCCAAGTGAAGGAAAGCCCACGGCTGAACTGCAGGATGTTCTCTGACGGTCCCAAGGTCGTGGCTTGGCTGCTTGTACAGCAGTTAGGGTTTTTCTCTGCAATTTATTTCCTCAGTCCAATTGGGACAGAAGAGAGTAAGGACGCAAAGCAGCAGGACCGCTGCCCCAGCAGCACGCACATTCCGTGCTCACTACCGGGGCTACAACCAGCACAAGAGGGAGAGGTGTCTGAGCTGGGTACCACGTTCACACCACTGTCCCTCAAACACAGGTTCTGTATGAGCCTGTTTCTGCCTGTGCTCCTACCCGCTGGAGTCTGGCTGTCTCAGTCTGGCTGTCTCATGTTTGATCTCCAGGATCAAAGAGGAGCTGTAGGCTTGGAGGGGCAGGGAATATCCTCTTTGCCATCTGTCTGAAGGAGCAAGGCAGCCTCGGCTCTTGGCTGGAGTCTGTAGGTGTTTCCTCCCTTACAGCAACGCAGATGCCTTTTGCCCAGCTATGCACCCATTGATTCCTTAAAGGCTTCTCCTGCATCCCACTGGCATCAGAGCAGACCTTGCCAGAGCAGCAGCACAGAGGAAATACAGCAAATACATGCAAAATCCATCCCTTTTTATTAGAATTTCACAAAGGGGAGATTTGCTGCAAGAATCCTGGACTGAATCCAAGAAATTGCAACGCTGCTTCTTATTTCAACCCCTGTGTCCTCAGATCAAGTGACATTTAAAAATCAACAGAACCGGGCTGAAGCCACCAACCCTGGAAAGCTGAACCAAGAAACTCATCTCCAAATGCCAGCGACGGCTGCCCCAGCTCTAATGATCCCCTTGGAGGCTCTTCTGCATCTCAGCTAAGCACAGCAATACTGCGTTACATTTATTCAGACCATATGTAATACACGCAAGAGCCCATAAAAGCTTAAACAGCACAATAAACATTTGGAAAAGCACAGTGACCAGATTTACAGGGTTTGGATACCTGCCAGCATGACCCACCAGAATCGGATCCTTTAGTTTTTGTGTAAGCCCAAGACATACACACAACACACCCATGAATGTGCTGTTATCCTTGGAGAAAAAGATAAACAGCTCCCAAAGTCCATCCCCAGCACTGGAATATGATGGCCTTCCACTATGTCTGATTGGAATTAGTCTAAATCAAGGCCGTAAAGAAGGTCTTGGCAAGGAGAAATTAATGTAGCATGACAAAACTTTACCCCAGAGCACACATTAAGGCTGAGAAAGAGGGAAAGACAAAAAGATTTAGACACTTAATTTCCATTAAAGGAGAGATGAGTCCTGCTGCAGACAGAGAGCTGTGCTTTGCCAAATTCCAAGGTACTTTAATGCTGATTTTCCTCAACAGGGACGATATGATATCTCCTGCGCCACCTACCAGTCTGGGGGGTGAGGATGAGGCCCAACAGAAGAGGTGTGAAGTGATGGCAGGTCCCAAGGGGTGCAATACATTTTGTCTCAAAAATCTGCAAAAAACTCGAACTTTCATTTGTACAAAGTACTTGGGCATAGTGGGAGAACAAGGCACCAGTGGGATGTAAAAGTTCCTCTGTTTCACAAAGTGAAGAGTAGTTGAAAGAGTTCCAGTTTCCTGGTTTCTTGGGCATTTTGTGACTCTTTTTTTTCCCCCTCCTCTACATTAAATAATGTTTATGGCTAAACCGAGTATTTTGCATACCTATAGCCTCTTTCAGCTCACAGAGATACTGCACAAGCAGCCGTGAGCATCCAGTGCTCACGGCAGAGAAGCCAGGAGTCCTGGCTCTGCTTTTTGTGCTCTAAAATGCATCCTGGGCATCCATGCAACCAGGCTTAAAGCAAAAGGGAAGAACAGCACAAGATACTGCTTTGGAGAAACCTGCCTCATTTGTTATGATAAAGGAGAGTATTAGGGATTAGCTGGCAAAACATGGAAGGAATTGCCCACCTCCCACGCGTAACTTCCCAGAAAATGTTTTTACAAGTTTAAGACAAGTTGCTACATAAAGTTATACAAAAGAAAGACTAAAGCGTGACGACAGATTTACTTACATGAGGCTCGGGATGTGAAGATGCCCTTGCTGTTAGAGAACAGGCTCAGAAGCACTGGTCCGCTTTGCTTATTGAACCGCACAGAAAGGCTGTTTGTGTTTATCTGCTGCTCCGGGAGGTGGATTGTGCACCGAGAACAAAAGCCACATGCAAAGGCGCATTCTCTCACCCACTGGCACGGGCACATTCAGGGACAGCTTTGCGTAGGACAAGGTCTATCTCCAGCACCAGTGGCATTGGGCAGGGGGGGCCTCCGGTCAGGTCGCTGCACGGTATGAATTGCTGGAAAGACCACACGTTTGGTGACCGCAAAAGCTAGTCAGGAGGCACAGAGTAGTAAAGGGTCCTGCGGGAGGAAAAGATGCACTGAAGGAAGGGCCAGGATGGCGTGGGTAATGGAGCACACACCAATGGAAAGCCGTAGTGGCTCCTAAGGGGACAGTCAGGCAGTTAAAGGTCTATCTGAGGCAGATGTGCTCATGTTAGCTCACAAGACAACAGGCACAAGAGTTAGGGATGGGAAACACAGGACGGGACAGGCAGGGAGAGAACAAAGCCGGGGGAAGGGCGATGCACTGTTGACACATCCCTTTTCCACCCGCTCGGGAAGGTAACTCAGACCAGGAAATCTCTGCTCAGGCTCCAAACTACGCAGCTCCCTGACTGCTCGAAAAGCCCCAGCCAAACCTTGCTGCACACCCAGCCCCGTGGGGCTGGGGCCTTCTCCCACACAAGCTACCATCAGTAAGGGACGTGGGGGACAAACAGTGGAGGAGGCAGCCAAAGCAGAGAGCAGAGGACATCAGGAGACACCCAGGGCTGACTGCAGCCCCAAATGGACTGATGTGCCAGGAGCTGAAACAAAGAGTGTAGGCTCCCAAGCAATTTATTCTTCTCCCGCAGACTCTGCTTCCAGCACTTTCAGAGATTTGGTTGAGGAAGAAGACGAAACCTCAGGAAACCTTCATCTCTCCTCTCTTCCTCCACACTCACACTGATCCTTTCCAGAACTGTCATGGGGCACAGTCTGTGCATGAAAGCAGCCGCTTCATCCACATCACAGCTACAGCCCACCCTGCTCCCCATGCGGTCCTGGCGTATGAAGAAGCGTGGACTGGTCTTTGTGTCTCTTCTGCACAGGTATCTGCTTTTCATCTCAGGACAATGACTTTAGATGAGGTAATTCACCACAGCTTGGGGTAGGAAGACAACAGGGTGAGATCAGTCATGAGCTAAAGATCCCTTTCCCATGCTTACAAGGAAGGGATGAGAGTGTGTTCATTTGGAGGACTGGGGGGCCAGCAGTCGAAGCAGAGACTTTAAGGGCACCCTGAATCCTAGTCCCAGGGCAATGTTCAATGTTTCTTTGCCTTGTTTTCCTCAAATATAGCATTTTCCAAAAATTGATATGGAAGTTGACCCAATCCTGTAGATCCAGGGAGTTGTGTATCAGCACGCCAAACTGTTGGTGTGCTAGTGACATTTGCGAAGGCAAATAGCAGAAAGTATACTAAGAGTCACAACATGAAGCTAAAATTCAGACTTTCCAGCCTCGGTGATCTTTCAAAACCACTTTTGTACTTTTGCTTCCCTAGTTCTAAAATAAAACCTGTATTTCACAGTCAAGCTGAGAGAGCGGGTCCGTGTTTGGGCTTTAACTTGAGGTCTATGGTGAGTTAGCTCTATAGAAGAGCAATGCAGTACTATTACCATTACTACTACTGTAAGATTCACATGACGCTTTCTTTTATTCTTAGGAACAATCCCTGGGAAGATTTTGGTTTCACTAAAAAAAGAAAAGAAAATAGGTTATAGGCAGCCAGGGACAAAAATAGCCCCATTTCCATGCAGTTTGTGCTATTTAAAGGGACACAATACCTATTTTTGAAAAGACCAGTCTCAGAAGACAAACAATTGACATCTGTCAGTACAAAGAAATTTGGAAAAATGGACATAATGTCATTTTCCAAAAGCTTTAGTTGTGCCTGAGATGACCCAGAGTATGGGAGCTAGGGTGGAAGCATGCCCTGTGTGATGGAGCCCAGCCATCTCTCTGGCAGAACACAAGCAGGGAGTAGTTTTTCTAACCAATCTTTAGAGGACAATCTTGGTTTTGAGCCAGGAGGTTGAAGGGTGAACACAGCAGCCCAGGTCTGGTCATGCAGGGAGAGTACTTTGTCCCATGTTACCACATTTCTGTTCACTGTTCTCGGTATGGTCAGGTAAGGATAAACACAATGCCGTGTATTCAGCATGAATGCAATTCCGTATAATGGGCCGAGTTCTCTGCTAAAGTATCTTGTGGCTGGACAGAAGCCAGTGAGCTAACAACATCTGTGTCTCACAATGAACAACAGTTGGAGGCACCAAGGAACTGACAGTTGGTGGGAATTTGCCCCAGACAGCACTGGATAAAGCAGGAAAGTCTTATTCCTCCTGCATTCCCATTGTATCCTCCATGGCTGTCTGCTGGGGAAAACCATCTGCTGCGATTCAGAGGTGCCAGGATGGGCTGAGGTGCGTGCTGGAACTGAAGGACGTGAGCAGACAGAGCAGGGTCTGCAGGAGGAGCTGAGGGACACAACTGGGAGTACTGAGATTTCACAACATGGAAACCAGGGCGGATCACTTTTGGTCCTGACTCTCATGCAGCTGCTGTGAATCATTAACCTTGTCCTGGACTACAACCTGGAGGCAATTTAGACATGTCTGCAACATGGAATATCCCAAGCTGCAGACTCTAGAGTTAATTTGGGTGTGATTGGATCTATGAGTTTTGCTCTGGGACCATCTCAAACTCCAGAAAAACTGTTGGGTAAAGAACCAGCGAACAGAAAGACCACATTCAGCTTGTGCTGGTGCTGCCCATACAGTTACTGTCACTAACAACCAGTGGGAAACCAGTGAGAGATGCCTCAGACACAGTGTCTTCAGAGAGAGATGCTCAGCACATCATCCTCTGCTGTCTCATTTATTTTAAAGACTTAAAACAAAAGGTTTGGGGCAACGGCAGATAGGACAAGGCTGAACACAGAAGAGTAAACTTGCTTTTCTTTGTCTGTAATATTAACAGAGGCGTTATGTAATTTCCTTGGCTTACTGATGCAGCAACTCTGGTTACAAGATGAGATGGGATTTCCTTGAGGTCATTCCCCCAAACTGTGTGAGTTGTTATTTTCCTGGCTCACCCACAAACAGAGCGGTTTGCTCTTCTGAAACACTAATGTCCGACCGTTGAAAGGTTTTGCCAATCAAAACATTGCGGCCTTACCCCGTTTTAATAATCTAAGGCATCAATCTCCCCTTTAGTATTTGTTTGATGTGTTCTGCACCCTGCTGAAATATCCCCTCCAGACCTCCCTGAGCTCAGGCTCTGATTGAAGAGAGATGCCGTGCATCAGGCCGGCAGCTTTCTCTCGAAACGTTGAGCACGGGATGGTGGTAAAATGTATTTATTTTCATGTATTGAGGAAAGACCATATATTCCAGCCTCTTTTTTTTTTTCATCACTCAGAGATGGGCCTGAGGCCAAAACGGTGCTGCTAAGCTTGTTTTCTATTTAAAACCTTCATTTTTATTAATAACCCTTTACAGCCTACACACCAGCACTGCGGGAGTTGCATTTCCGTGTTATGTCATCGTGAACTGTTATGTATTTAATTCCTGTACCACAAACCCATATGGACATCATTAAACACGCACCGTACAGTATTAAAACTGTGTTCCATAAAGTGTGATTTAGAAAAAAAAGACCTATGAAGTGCGGATTTTTTTTTCCTAAGGTCATGGGAAAATGAAGAAGTAGGGGAGAGAGAAAAGGTTCAGCAGTGCTGTGGGTTAGCTCATAGCCCTCCATGCCTGCAGACCAGAAACCCAGCCTGTCTATCCACCATGGAAGATTAATTACCCAGTAATTTCAGGCCAGAGATGACGAATTTCTATTTGGCAAACCACAGAGACAACTTCTACAAAAATTACAGGTTACAAACCAGCACAAGACCTTGATGATTTTATTTCTGCCAAATTAGGTTTCCATCACGTCTCCTGAAAGAAGTTGCCTTTAGTGGGGCAAAGGAGCAGGTTTCCCCATACTGCTGAGGGTTACATACCAGGGCCACTAACGCAAGTGGGGGGAGACCCTTGTCCCGAGCAGGACACGTATGTGGCATGGGGTTTACTCCCAGTTTCTGTTACACCCCCAGACTGGTTTGTAGCCTATGTTAGCAACAAATCCAGCAATCAGGCAACTTCTGGAAGGCAGCGAGGGTACCCTCATCCTCAGGATCTCACCTGCGTCCAGGACATTCCTATCATCCCTCTGTTAACTCTTATGTGAAATAGGGGATGAAAAGATATGGGAAAGAGATAAAGTGATGGAAGAAATACATCGGAGAGCAAATAAACAAATCGTACAGAGTACCACTGGGACAAATAGAAATGAGTGTAGCAAAGCTGGGGAAGAAGGACAGAACATATTGAGAAGAAGGAAGACAATATCCAAGGGATGTAATAATAATGAAAAAAAAACCAGACACAGCTAAAAATGACAGAAGAAAAGATATGGCAATGTGAGGCTGGGAAGCTGATGCAGTCAGGGATGGTAAGAAAGCGAAAAGAAAGCAAGAGAGAAGAACAAAACACAATTTAAAAATGTCCAGTAAAAAAAATTGTGTATATATGTAAAACAGGAGACAGTAAGACAATTGCCTACAACACACACCAGACAGCTTGCAGTGACCTAGTCCTTTATACTGGAGTGAGACCTGCCAAACCCTGTTTGATGGCTGAATTCCCTCTGATCATGGAGTAAGTGCTAGCTGAAGCAAACAAACCACAGTGAAAATGGTACCTGACAGGATTTTACAGCAACTACAGCCACAGAAAGGTATTCTGCATAGTCTTGTGCTTATTGCTTTGTCTCAGAGCGGCCACATTACCTTATGGAGACTGTGCTGGTGCTCTCTTGATTTTACAGCTACACAATCAAAAGGTGCCCTCAGAGATGCAGATGAAGATACATACCTAATTGCTTTCAAGCCCTTTTGGGTTTTCTTTATGAAATATTAGTAAACATAAATTAATAAAAAGAGAATTCAGCTAAATGTTCAGGCCAGTTGAGCCTCTTTGCTGGTCTTGCTGTGTGACATCTGTGTTTGAGACCCTCTGAGAATAAATGTCACCTACCCTCATCCCTTGAAATCTGGTGACTTAATTCAAGTTAAATTTGTTCTGTTGGTCTCAAAGATTGTGTGCATATTTCACACATGTCCATCTCCAGGCAGGAGAGAAGAGTTAACAGGATTTGCAGAGAGGGTTGCTGATGAATGAACGTCCTTTACATCCCAGCCCTCTCCAGAATTTTTCATTCCCATCAAACAAACATACACATGAATACACACACAAACAACTTTCGGGGCATGTGTGCTCCCGTTGGGTTCAATACAGTTATTCACTGTGTAGAAAAATACCCACGTGGATAAATGTTTGGAGGAGGACCACCACTCTTGGGATGAGGCTGACAGCAAGTTTAATGTTATCTAGTTGCGTTACTCTAGAGGTGAAATGTTTTGGACATGTGTCCCTGTAGGGCTGTGCCCTACTTTATTAAAAATCTGGAATTTACTTTGATGTTTTGAAAATAAAGCCTTAAAAGAAGCAGCAAACGCGATTGGCAAAACTTCTCCAGGAAACTTGCAAAGGACTGTTAGAGCCCCGAGCTGTTAAATGCTCTATTTTGGGTCAATGCTCTTTTAAACTGATTGTCTTATCTTCTACTTATACAGTTCCCTGGCATGTGAGTATAAGTGAACTGAACGTAGCTGAAATGGAGATAAGACTGGAGATTTTCTGAGCACATATTAGGATAGACGAAATCATGGCAGAAAGCAACATTTGTTTGTTAAAGCCAAAAATTCTCTGTTCACTGATATTAATTCAACATTCTCTCACAAACACTATTTATCCTGACAAGGATCAGGACTTATTGGGCAGTAAACCAGGGCTCAGTAGTTTATATGCTTGTCAACAAAAAAATTAAATATAAAACCCTTGTCATAAATCTGCACGGCCAAAATTTTCTGATTTATGAGGATGCTGAATGATTGAGGCAAGAGTGTATATTAAAAAAAGCCTTAAGAGAAAGCAGACAAAAAAGGAAGAAAAAAAAGGTAGTAATTCTATAATGCACTGGAGACCAGCCTTCTATAAGGAGAAGAGGAAAGGGACTCCTCTTAATGATGCCTATTTCATCCCTTGCTAATAATCCAAAAGCACCTAACTTTCAAAGTACTGCATTTTTCATAGGCTGGAAGCACCACAAAGCATCCTTCATCAGCCTGGCCTTTTGGCAGTGCTCCTTCTCCAAATGCAAATGCTACATCTGGAAAAGGCAGGAATCCTCTCTCCTGTCTGAAAGCCTCCTTTTATCTCTGTCCTCTGCAGTACTACTACTTGCAATCACTCATTCCAATATACTACTTTATTGAAGGGATTCAAGGCTTTCCCCACATCTGCTGAAAGTCTGCCTCTTCTTAAAGCCCCAGCTCACCTTCAGAGTCTGCTTGCTACCTAGCGCAGGTCACCCTGCCATCCTTCAGCCTTCCACACGTAGGTGAGGATGAAAACAATAGCAATGAAGATTAACAGAAGCTTATTTGTCAGGCTGGTAAGAAGAGCATCTGATTAGCTGGTATGGGCTGNTCCTCCCCCTCAGGGGATGACACTGATGCATGAACATTAATAACATTGTTAGTGCGTGTCCAACAGAGCCCTGCTTTGTGCATTGAAACGACCCGGCAAACAATAAGATACTTTTCCACTGACCTCTTGCTGGAAGAGTTTAAAGCTGTTTGCAGGGATGTGAACAACTCTTGCAGCTTTCTCTAGTTGCCCCTGGCCCTTAGCTTCACTATGAAAGTACGTATGGAGGTGAAGGGACTGATCCAGATCCAGCAAAATGCCTCAGCACCCAGGTTACTGGCTACAGGGACTGCAGAGGTTATGTTCAAGATTAAGAACCTTATTGGGACCACAGAAAGGAAAGAGCTCAGTTTTGTTACCCACGTGCTTCCCCAAATTTGGGAGCTGTATTGCTGAGATGTCCCATCATGCAGGAAGAAATGCAGAACATTGGCAACATGTGCTGGTCCCCACTACAGAGTAAAAGCTATCCCAGTTACTGAGTCCAAATACCTTGCTTGCATTTGTCCATATTTTCAGGGGCTTGATGACAGCCTTACATCCACCTTCTAGTCCTAAGTTCAGAATAGCTGAAATCATTCTCCTCACCCGGGGTGAAAATTCCCTGCACCATTCCTGGTGTCACAGTGCTGTGTCTCGGCTTTTTCACAGTGAAATCCTCCCTGCTCTTCTTTTATTTAGCAAATATTTGTAACGCCCAAAATCAGTGTTGCACCAGGACTTGCTCTTGAATGTGTTCACAAGCCCCTTCTTTGCTCGCCAGATGCTGGCAGGGGAGAAAGGGATTGACCACAGGACCGATGCTTTCCCAGAGCTGCCCGCTGGAAGAGTGAGGCATTAAGTAGCCAGGACCAGACACAGCACAGCACCACGAACACCAGATCAAGTCCCAACCACTCAGCACCCAAAGACCTGAATGCCACTGCAGAAGGGGTCACCGGCAAAGCTGTCTGCCAGGCGTCTCTGTACACGTCTGTTCACTCCACAGCCATCCTGCTGCTCGGTAGGGCTGATGAAAACTACCCAAATTCTGGGTTTGGGGACATTGTTTCAATAGGAACTGAGAGGTTAATTTTTGGTAAAATGTTTTCATGAAAAAGAAAGCTCCTCTTCTAGCCAGATTTAGAGGATGATCAACATCTCCACAAAATACTGCATTTTCATGGAAGTAAGAAGATTCATTTGATCTTAACATCCTCAAGAGCTCTACAGCTCCCCTGGCAAGAAACGACAATGTTGGTGAGTCTCTAATCATTAGAAAAGGGACTGAGACCAGCAACCTATCCAGCTGGGAGCAGCAAAGATGGTAACACTGGTAATTCACTAGTGAACCAGGACAGCTTCAAGTCTCTGATGAACCCTGTCTCTGGTATGAGTCACTCACACTTCATTCCCAAGGTGCTTGGATGGGAAAGGAAAAGGTTTATCTGTTAGATATGGTGCCCCTTCAGCCCTGCAGTCCTAACCCCACAGTTGTTGCAATGGGTCTCTTCTCTTAAGGAAAAACAGACATTTTTTGGCCCCCAACATTCAGCATTTTCTCCTTCTTTTACATTTTCAAGCACTAGGTAGCTCAGGTTACTGGTGATTTTTTTGTGGTGGTTCCCAAACGAGCCTGAACTGCTCTGATTTTTCAAACCCACAAGACTGTAATTGAAAGCGAATGTAATCAGACATATACAATGTTCTGAGGTTCACCACAGTACACTGCAGTCAGCATTACTGGAGTGGCTATTAAAACTCCTTGGAGCGGGAAGCAAATACAGCTTGCAAGAATCGAGCAAATAACCAGCATTTATTAGATTAAACTAAAGTATTGCAAAGCCACAGTCAATCCTCTATTCAGAATATATCTGAGGTCTGTTTAAACGAACATCTTTCCTGAGCTTAGGCCAATTGTTTTAAGAGCTGTGAATAGAAACAAGGAAAGAATTCTCCTTTTAACACAACAAATTCTGCAATCCTTACATCAGCGTAAATCTCAAATAGTCCATTACTGTCAGCAGGGCCGTTCCAATCAAACTCTGGCATAGCTGGAAAAAGAAAGTGGCCCAAAGACAAAGAGTATCTTTGAACCCAGACACACAGCTCGAGCTAGAGATAAGCAGTAGCAAATCCCTTCCATAAACCTCCCAAACAAAATGCAAGCATTCAAAGGGGGGCGGGGGGGCTTAATTGAATTCCCACTGGCATTTGGGTCTGCACTTAAAAGCAGGTCTAGGGTTATCTGTGAAATTCCAATTAAATCAAAAGCTTTGATAACATGATAAGTCACTCCAGAGTTTGGAGTCAAAACATGTTATTTGATCCTCTGCTTGTGTTTCTGGGAACAGCAAGCATGAAAGACAGTCAGCTGCAGACCAGTCTAGAAGATGGAAAGGGTGGAAGTGAATCTACCAATAGATCACTGTGTCTCCTGCAGGCAGAGCCACTGGAGATCTGGTATTTTTTATACATCCTAAGTCCTAAGGAAGGCACTCCATTCCTCAAGAGATAGAAAGACAGGGCAAAACAGATCATTCGGACGCGTGCAGCACTCCAGGGGATGTTCCCTACTGCCCCAAATGTTTTTTCCTTTCCAGGCTTGCTACAGGCAAAGTTTTAAACAGCGACAGCATTGGGAGCTGAACGCAAAACTCTGTGGACACGAAATGCCAAGCCCTGTGCGTGTACTGAAATGGATTTGCGGTGCCAATCCTCTGGTGGCATGGGGTGGACAGGTGAAGCCAGGTGCACCAAACAATAATTGTCTAACATGCTGTTATGATACAACCAAGCCAGAAAGGAAGCCCAGCTCTCCTCCTAACTCAAAGCAGGAGGTGGTGGCTCTCCAGAGAGACCTGACTTGCTTTACCTGTTGTTCAGCACTCTTTGATTGCTAACGCTTCCTCCACTCTCTTCAGTGGCAACTGCTGGATGCTAAGGGCAGTACCAGAGACTCTCAAAGTCCTGTTTACTGAGGAACATCACCTCTGTTTCCCAATGTTTAGACAGAAATGTTCCACCTTAAATAAATGTGAGATGTCAACTCCACCTAGCCTGTAGTCAACAGCATTAAAACACATTTTAAGCAATGCCTTTTCTTGTAACATATAATACAGCCTGATAAAACCCTATCAAATGTAATGGGATGACTTACACTGCCCCCAACCAGTTCAGAATTGCATAGAAGGTTGCAGTAGGCAGGTGTACATGAGAAAAATGCTGTGTTTATAACCAGCGAGGCTACTGATCCTCAACAGCATTAAAAACAAAGGGACTCTCCAGATAAGCAATGTCAGAATTAGGAAGGGATCAACAATAGGAAGCGCAGAACACTGAAAATTCCCATCTGACCCCAGGCGCCACTGGGGGATGATTTATCACCCTGGCAGCAAACACCCCATTGAGCACGTCTGTCCCTAGTGCCCTCCTCTTCAGAGTGGAAAAAGATCTTCATTAAACAATAGCACGACCATATTAAATATAGACATGGCAATGACAAGTTGGATTGTTCTCCATGATATAATTATCTTTGTAACATAAGCTGCCTGTTCTTGTTTTTAAGAGACATGACACACAGAAGACAAGACAGGCTATATTCAATTCTGTCACATTAGTGAAAACTCCACCCGACCTTCTCCTGCCTGGCAGGTCATGAGTCAACAGTGATAGATACCCCAGTGCCTGCAATTAACCTGCTAGCAGGGGCTCACCAGAACAAGAAATCCAGATAAGAAGAGGAAGTCCCCATCCCTCTTCCTCTCCTTAGTTCCAGGCTTATCCACAAAGCACAGCTGGACCGGACGCTTCTCTTCTGCATGGACCTAAAGATCTCTTTAGCGTTTATCAGCATGGGCAATTCAACCCTATGGACTGCCCCTATTCTGGGGCGTCAAACCAAGCATCATCAGGCTTTAATCAGAGACTTTCAAAAGACCCTGTTGACACTGAACCCAACATTTCTAGAAGTGAGGGGTCAAGGATAATGGGTACCCCAAATCCTTCACAATAAGCTTGATAACCTCTGAATCCAGTTATTTTGGTTCTGCTCCAACCCTGCCTCATTAGCTCAGGTTTCCCCCACTGACAGATGAACAAATTTGTTCTTTTGGCTCCCTAACTGGTTTAGCATATAGAAGCACCAGCAGAACAGGCTGTCCTGATAGGTTTTGGAAGTAATGTTTCTTCCAATGTCGACCGATGATTTTAAAAAGAAATAAAAAATTGTAATTGGTCATTTCTAGAACTGTACTGTGGAAGGAACGGAGTTTCCTTACCAGAATCAAAACCTCTTGGCAAATCTCTGAAACCGTACACTTGCAATCGTACTGCGGATAGAGCCAGGAGATGTGCAGGGCCCTTCCAACATCACAAAATAAATCAATGAGACAAAAAGGAGCAAATTTCCCAATCCCCTGCATTAACCACTAAACTTCTCGTCTCCGGAAGGAAAGAATTTCATGGGTGAAGTTAAACATTAAGCAAACTATTACTTTCTAATCTACAAAATAGGCACTGGCACACTACCAACAGTGATTGTTCCTTCAGGATATGAACAAAAATTACTGGATACGAAAAAGGCCCTGGAGCCAAGAGGCCTGGCATTTAGTTCTTCTAAAGGCAATGTTGCTGCATTTCAAAATCCCTCTTCAGTCCCAACTCTTCTACAGAGAAAGAAAAATAAGTGTCTTGAACTTGTGCTTATAAACTGTAACTTTACCAGCACTGACACTACTGTTGTGTTTGGCCCCAGCAAGGCAGTGTTCAGTGCCACTGCTAAAGCAGCAATGTGTTGGGAAGGCTCTGATCTTGGTCACATTCTGATGGATTTTGGGTAAGTCTGGTTATTCTTAATTCATCCTGTGCCCATGACGGCACACTGCTTTTCAACCCTGCAGCATGCTCCTAACCGATCCAGGCACAAGCTATTTCTGTACTCTTGGCTGCCAGTGCCAACTGTCAGTACATTAAACTATCTTTGCTCCTCTCAGCCCTGTGTCCTTTCACAGTCAGACCTACAAAGCATGAGCAGACTCACATGTGATAGTCAAGACGAGGAATAAAAGCTCTTGCTGTACAGTAAGAGCAGTAACGTATGGTGTCTCAACTGTCAGCCTTCCTTTTTTTCTTTCTTTTTTTTCTTGGTGGTTGCTAAGCCTATTTCATTTAACGTGCTATCTGCTTTCCCCTAGGTTTACCGTTAGATATTTATCTACTTCTAATTTCTTTTCTCATTTTCTGGATGATTAGCAAGAAGATGCAAATCTTCTCTCAGGAAGGCTGTGTTATTTGCTGGTATCACCAATGCTGCAGCCAGTAGCAAATTTCAATATCCTCCATCTGATATTCCAGCCCAAATGTTGCAAACAAAAGGAAAGTCCCATATGAAACTACAGAAGAGACAACTAATCTGTCTGCTACTTTCTTTTTTCCCATTCCTAGAGACTCCTCCACCCCTGCATTGGCTTAGTTTATTCAAGATAACCATCTCCAAGGGAGACATTCACAACGTTCACACTGATCCGTGTTGATGAAAGGCAACGCACGCTCTCGGGGTATCTAGAGCCCCATTTGACAATGGCCGGGTCCCAGAGACTGAGCTCCTGCTCCCCAGGTCCAAGGGGGCACAACTGGGAACCAACCACACTTCCCTCCTGTATTCCTGGGGCACAAGGCTGTCTGACCTCCCAGCAACTGATTTATGATGGTACCACACTATGGGCAGGATACTGGAAAGCAGTTCTGCGATTTAGGAGCTGAAAAAACATTTTCACAACAAATTTAGGTGCTGAGGCCAAATATTTCTAGTGAATCCAGCCCTAAACCAGCCAAGTTTGCAAATCTAAACACAGGTGCTCAGATGCCTGAAGAGCTGTGGTAGCTAATTCCCACTGAAATCAGGGGGAGCTGGATGACTGATTAGGAGGAGCCAAGCAAGGCTCTTGGCAAACTCAGTCCGAAGAGGTCATTGCATCCTTAGTTACCCAAATCTCAGTGAAAGTGATTAATTTTTTGAAAACATTTGCTTTTTCTTCCCTTCAGAACAGGAGGTCTTAACTGCCTTGTCCTGCCTTTAGCTTTTATGAGCGCTTTTCCTGCTCTTTATTTTACAATTCGCTTCCCAGCTGACAAATCATATAAAAATAAAACTTCAATCTTGTTCTCATTTTGCATTTCTTAGGGGAATTAATTTCCATTCTGCATCTCTCAAGTGGAATGAATTTCCCTAATAAAATCTATGCACTGAGCAGTCACAATACTACTGCCAAGTAACACCGATTGCCGTATAATGGTGACACTCCTAAACAATGTGAAAATTACCTGTTCCGTAAGAAAGAGCAACCACAAACAAAGAATGACAGCTTTCCTCATACCAGATCTGCTCACAGACTCAACTAGCAACGGTATCAGGAAACACAATTCTAAAGGGATGAAATATAACAATAAATATTTGCATAGTATCAAATCAGAATAAAGACAGATATTTTACAGATTAAAAATTTTTCTCCTTTACCAATAAATAACAGAATTTTTTAACAGGGTGGATTAGAGTAAATTTAGTAAACAGAAATAGTTGTACATAAACACAATCCTGTTTATGGATAGAAAAAAATGTATTAGCAAACTGTGCTTTAGCACTGGTAGACAAACTAAAACATGCTTCCTTAACATGGTCTCTGCATTATCCTGGGAACTTCTTTCCAGACTCCTCATCAGAAATTTGTAATACGTGAAGAATAAAGGGAGAATCCAAGTTGCATTTTACAGTGACTGCCTGGCATCCGGGTATGTGAGTGTTCCATCAATATTTACGATGGAGATATGATCAGTAAAGCTCATGGCTACAGACCACAGTAAAGCATTTCTGTTCTTCAGTAAAGTTGCCTTCAGCATTAAGTCCATTTTCTGCATGAGTCCTCATATTATCCTGTATACCTAACAAATTCCCTAGTTTTCCTGGATTTGCATATTGTTTGAAAATTGTTTTATGATTCTCACAGGAAAAATATTCTCAGATACCTAACACTGCTTTAAATTCAGTTCTTAATAATATTAGTGGTGGTTTAAACAGAAATCTCATTCGAGCCTGGATGCATTTTTGCAGGGGGGGTATTGGAGAACTGAATCCTTGGCTCTTGGTCTACTTTTTAGACTGGATCCAGACCCAGAAAGAAAAAGCGAACTCTCAGATGAATGGTCCGGCTGTGATACTCTGAACCAAACTACAAATAAACCTGCCCTAAAAGCAGTGGACCATGTGCAATGTCTAATTGATTAATCCTACTCTTTGGGTATTTCTGTTATTTCTAGTAAAAAAGAATCATTAAAAAAATGGTTTCTGAGATTTTGTTTGTTGACTATGAGCCCTGGCCTGACCTCAGCCTGGAATTCAAATCCCCAGTAGAAGTTTGAAATTAATCCACCTCTGGCTTAGTTATCAGTAATTGTAATTATTAACATAAGTATCCAGTAAATGAATGGCTTTCAGTGACATGGTGTTTTAACTTAAAGTACTGGATAAATAAAAATGCACTTCCTTCTTACTTTACAGTGTCTTTTCCCGTAGCAGTGCAGGATCTGGTCCTTACGTGGTACAAGACACAAGCCCAGCCATTTGCCTGTGAACATATGCATTTGCTCAGACACTAAAATTCCACATATTACAAGCCTAAGCAGTCGAAAACTGCTCCTCCTGTACCAGAGTTGGTGGTTTTGAAGCTTGCTTTCTCCACAGATAATCAGTGGAGCAAAGTGAGAGCAGCAGAAGTGGCTGCCCTGGGAACAGCAGCACTGGAGCTCCAAACCTTCCTTGCACATCGGTGCTGACAGTGCGTGCAGGCTGCCTTACAAAGGACATGCTTTCACCATGTGAAATAGTCCAAGACAGCTCCCTGACTACCCCATGGAGGGACTGAGTGTCCTCCTACAGTCTCTTCCATGCAGCATGAAGGAAACTTGCTGTTGGAAGCTATGTGACCTGGAGCTAGCTCTGCTGGCAGGAGCAGACACAGAGAAGACTGTCAGCCGGTTCAAACGCTGTGATTTCTTGTGACATCTCTCCAGCTATCTGCCTGTGAGCTGCTGTACACGGAAGAGGTTTACTGGGGCTGAATGGAATACCTTCTGCCTATTGTCACAGGACTCGAAAGCCTGGACCATCACCAAAACAGGAAACAAAACCTAAGCTGTGAATCCAACTGAACAAATTGGCTGGATTATAGCAGTGTTGGGAAAGCCCATCCTTTATTGTAGCTGGATTGCACGCTGCTCAGCACTGCGGGCAACTGGAGCACAGCAGCAGCAGGAAACGACCCTGTAGGGAGCAGCCTGCAAGCCAAACATGGCATAACCTGGAGAGGACAGTATGCAGAAGCAGGGAGGAGGCAAGGGTAGGGCAGATGAAGAGTTATAAGGAAGAAGCCAGGAACACATTTGCAGAAGTGCCTAAGGGACTATAGGGAAATTTTGGTTTCTTTTAGGACAGTAGGGACAGAAGTGCAGGGCACAGATTTGCACCTCAAATGCCAATTACTGCATGTGCACCATGGAGAGTCATAGCTGAGCAATGAAGAGCACAGATACTTCTCCACACATTCCAACTGTGAGGTAAACCAGGCTTTTTGGTGCCTCCTCCCTTGAAGTTTAAGCTTCCATGTTTTTCTGGCTGGGAGCACATGCTCAGTCACTGCTCTGTGGACTTGCAGTAACTCAGTGGACTCTCTGGGTTCAACAAACCGAATGCCCATGGGATTAAGGCTACACTCCTGAAAATTAGTTAATTAAACTCTAGGTCAAGCTTTGTCTTATGAGGCTGAGCTGCTTCAGAACAACAGAGCAGGTGACCATGAAACTAAAGACCAACTCATTGTGCACAGAGAGAAGACATGAGGGTGGCACAAGCAACTGCACTCTATTGTCCCTTGGTGGCTGAGTCTGTCAGTTAGCAATATTTGTTCTTTAACCCAGCCAGTTGAATGCCATGTCTATGCTGATGTATCAATATACGAACCACCTCTGCACTGAAGGCTAAAAGAAGCAGCTGAAGAAATTAGATAAAATAGGACAGTCTAGGTGTTGCCCCCAGGCTACATCCCTACCACCTCCGTTGAGATGGATAATGAACCATAAGGTCCAGGGAAGATGGAATTCATAGAGCTTGGGTACCACTGGCTGACTGTTTCTGGAGGGTCTTGGCAGAGTAGCACAATGAGGGAATATATCAAGGATTTCTCTGGCTGATCATGCTCCTTCCTGCAGTGACTGCTGCAGCTGAGAATTGCCCTGGAGGTGTCCTTCCTACGCCTTCCACACAGTGGTCCAGCGAGCGCCAGACCTCCTCCCTTCCCCCTCAGTTCACAGAAGAAAAACACTAAGATGTTTCCGTTGGCTTTTACATCATCTTTTTGTAGAGACTAATCTTCAGTTTCAACAATACATCTTTTGTGAAGCGCTCCCAGCAGAAACTTTAGACACCTTCCCTAAGATATGTTTGCTTACAGAAGAAGAGGTAGGATTTGTTTAAACCCAGCTAGATTAATGTCTTGCAGACATTAGTGAAGTGAGACTTAATCAGGTTATTGCTCTACATTTTCCAGGGGAATAAGCCACATATTACTAGGCTGGAATAAGATGCAAGGCTTGGGCTGAGAAAATTTCATCTTTTTTGTTTTTCCTGGGGGGGAGCAAATAGATAACTTGAAAATTGTTGCAAGGCTGTCAAGCAGGGAGCTCAGCAAAAGGCCCCTGACAACTTGCAGGAAGGAAAAGAGAAAGAAAGGCTTAATGGCTAGTACCAGCCTGGGGGTGGACCTCAGTCCCCATTCCCTGCCTTGCAGAGGTCCAGTCCTGACTCGGTTTTACTCAGGCCTAACGCTGTAGGCTCTGTATCTGCACAGAAAGCAGACAGCAGTGTTAAACAGCATTTAAAGCGGAGTCCTGAGGTCCACTTCAGACCATCCAGGTGAACTCTCCCACAGCCCTGGGGACCTCACTCCTCTTCTGGGTGTCTGTTTCTGCCTGGGAATCCTCGCATCAGAGGGATGTTGTGGGATCAAGCAACCTCTGCAAACCTTCTTACAGACCTTGAGTGTAAACTGTGACGATCAGCAGGTCTCAGCGTAGGCATATCCTGCCTCAATGGTTTCTAACTTTGCAATACGTGTTTAACAGTGAACTTGCAACTGTATTTATTCACTCCCAAATATTTTTCTAGAACAAGGCTGGCTAGAAAAACAAACAAACAAAAAACCCCAAAACAAAACAAAAGAGCGAAAAACCAGTTCTTTTTCCAGACCTTTGATTTCAAAACTGCTCTTTTCCTCATTCAAAAAGCCAAAAAGACTTCGTTCTCAGCTGCACTAGCAGTGTTTTCTTCAGAACAAATATTAGGATGTCCCCTTGTATAAAACCACGTACATGCAAGAGACGAAGTTTGGGAAATCAAACTGCAAAGGCCCTCTCTACACCAGCACGGGAACAGACAGCTGAAGCCAACACAAATCTTTCTGCTAACTACAGGTTTGCTTGCGCTGAAGTGCCCAGAGCCCAAAAGCTTTACATCGATTTCCCCTTACCCAGCGAGCTGTGCAAACACTGGAGAAAGCAAATTACAGTAACTCAGCCTGCAATCAAGTTTCAAATCATGCAACAAAGCGGCACAAAACACAATGGGACCAAGTCAAAATCTTATTGCGGAGCACAATAAAATATATCCTGTTCGGTGTGAAGGAGAAGAGGAAATATCAGGCAAGGCAGCACAGTTGCTTGTAAATGCCCTCCTGCCAATGCTTTCCCTGGATAAATTAGTCCTCTGAACCCTGCCTGCACCAGCATGAATCAGCCTGTCTGCTCCAAGGTAAAGGCTACGATTTCGTGTTCAATGGGAACTCTCTTCCCGGCCTTTTCTTGGCTTCCTGCATAAAGAGAATAGACTCTCCAGAGACAATTTTGGATCTGGACCACAATCTTGCTCCCTTCATATAACTAAGTATCTCTGGGCAAGAGTACATTTAAAGAAGCAGCTGGTAATTATGAGCCAAGTGCTTACTGGCAGGATTTCCCCCTGCTGCTGAGCCAATGCTTTTGGGAACTAAATGACTCTTTGGTGATAATTATCAGGTAAAACCCACAAGCCAGGGGAGGTTCCCTCATTAGAACCATTAGCAAGAAACAATGCAAAGGTGGGTGGAGGATGGCTGAAAATTGTGCGCAAGGGTTGCTTGACTCCCTTGTCCTACACACACCAGACTTGGTTGAATGTACATTGCTGGGCATTTTCTAAGTAGTGTTTGAAAGGTTCAAAATCTGTTCCCACACCTACAGCTGCAATAAAACCTTTTTCTTCCAGCTAATCAAAAAGAACTGAGCAGCACTGGAAATCCATCAGAGCACTTACTCTTTTGGAGGGTTAAGGTCTTCTGGGCGAGCCTCAAAGAACCTGAAGACTTCATCGCACTGCGAAATGTGAGGAGGAAGCCGAACCAGCGCCTGCAAAACAAAACAGGAGAGGGAGAAGCACTTAGAAGTCAGGTTCAAAACATGGCCTCAAACATCTGAACCACCAAACAAGAGGAGGCAAAGCAGTCCTGGCAGGGAGAAGGGAATACAAACAGAAAGCATCATGCCTGGGTACTTACCTGAGAAGAAAGGAATAGCATGTCTCAACTGCAAATGTCAGTAGAATGCAGTGAATTGAGACAAGCAATGGTTCTTAGAGTCAGCCAACGTAATCTTTTAGCCATGTGAACAAAAGCAGAATTTGGTCCACGTGTGTAAAACCATAACACTGAGAAGATAAGTGCTCTGTGGCTGGGACAGACTCCGTGACGTGTTTGCACAGCACCTCAAACAATGCAGTTAGGGCTTACAGGCTCTATGTCAATGCACACAAATTCCAGCAGTGAAAATCTACAACTCAACACCCACTAATACAACAAATTAATGTGCTCCATAAAGCTTTCCATTAAGCACTGTCAACAGAAAAAGCAGGGTTTGCTTAAAAAAAACCACACAAAACAAACCAATAAACCAAACAACAATTTGCTCCTAAATTAATAGGAAACGAAGTTTGATTAACTCTCTGAAAGAATAAAAAAAGGGTGGAGAGGCTATTTCTGCATGAAGAAGGCTTTGCAGCACATCCTGGCTAACAATGTCCATGCACTCTGCAAGGTACAGGTACACAGTGCTTGTTGCATTCAGCCATAGTTTGGGAACTATACAACACAATTTGGGAAGTAACCGCGTTATGATGAAGCGTACTGGAAAGCAAGACTTCAAATCAGTGACACAAGCATGCAAGGCAGAAAAGTGCTATGAATTTGCTGTTCAGATTTGAGCTTGATGGTGCCAAAAGAGGCCAAAGAGCTGTCCCCAGTCCACAGAGATGGGACAACAGATCCAAGTGACACAACTCAGAGATTGCCTCCAGAAATGACCAGCCGGAACAGAAAAGAGGCTGGAGTTCACCTCCTCCTGTGCTAAGTTACGCTGAGAATAGGCTACAAGTTAAATATAGACCAAGCTTCTTAAAGGAGCTGTAAACCTGTTTGACAAAATGAGATTGTCTGGCTCTTCTGCTAGTTGAAAGTAGGACAAACAATGTTGAAAGAGAGATGAAAAGCTAAATGAAAGTGTATTAGGGTGAACTGGTTATACTAACCCATGAGACATCTGATTGATCTTGGTAAGACACACCAGAAGGCCCAGCCAAAGCATGAAGGCAGGACAGGGCAGTTAGTTACCCTTCACCGCTGTTTTTAAATGCGCTTTAGAAGTGGCCAGATTTGTTTCCAAGACCATTCCTGCTTGGGGTTATGAAAGAAAACAGCTGAAAAATGAAAAAATCCTGCTCCAAAACTGCAGGTCTCCAGTATTAGATGGTGGGGTCTTGTTTTGAGGTGGCCTGAAATTCAAAGCTGAGTATTTCCAGACCTACAGCTCTCCTTTCTCTGTTTGAGGGATGTTATAAAAACACAAGAAAAATCCACTGGATCTCAGCAGACCTGTGAAGAATGAGGCACTGGCCTTTCATCTGCTCCATAGAGCAGAAAAAGACCTTGCAATAAGAAGCAGCATCAGCTACCAAAGCCTGGCAACAGTCTCGCAGATCCAAGTGCTGGAGCATGTTTGCAGAGCACTGCTGGTTGCTGCACTAATGCAGGATGAAACATAACAGGTAGAAAACTCAGATGCTTTAATTTGAATGAATGATGCCCTAGTACCCACCACTATCCACTCAATCTTGCCATCTTGCCTAAAAAGTAGCAGAGGTGTGAGCTCTCTGCCCTTATTCCTAGTGTGCATAAATGCATGCATCCAGCTGGCAAATCAAGACTAACACTGGGAAGTCAGAAACTGTCTGGGAACAGTAATAATTATGGCATGTTGAAAGAGAAATGCCTCGCCAGCACAGGCTAACAAGGACACAGACAACATTAAAGTATGCTTTATTCAGCTGCATCTCAAGCAGGAGACGGGCTTACACAGAGGAGCAACGCTGTCTAACCAACGGTGGGTCGGGCTGAGATTTCGTGATGGCTCTATTACTAATGCCCTTCTCAGTTCGGGCAGGTTACTTAACCTCTGTCCATCAGTTTCAGCAGGGATATATCTTCAGTTACCCATTTACAATACTGAGCAATAACACTTACCTAATCCGCAGAAAGGTTATGAGGCTCAGATATTTAATATCTACAGTGTGTTTTGAAATCTCAGAGGGCTTGATCTTGTGCAGTCAATGGGGCAAGAGCAAGCACTGCAAACGATACGTATCATTACTGAAGAAACACAAATACCCAAGTTATACCTATCGCAGGGGTCCTGGACATCAGACACCTTCTCAAAGAGTCACCACTTCCTTACAGGTCACAGGTGTTCACCCTTCCCAAAACCAGGCTACAGATGTCAATAGTGAGCTGGAGCACACAGTGGGTTTTCATGACGGAGAAGCACAAATCCCACTAAGCTGCTGTGGAGATTTGTGTTTCTAACTCACAGGACGCTTTAGGAAGTCTGACCCCCCCGAATCAGTGGTCCCCTGTCTGGAAACATCCAGCAGCACTGTGATCCTGCTGGGCTGACAGGAGATAATTGAAAAGCACCCCAGTGACTCCAGGATTTTGCAGGCAGTGGATAAAAATCAGCCAAAGCCATTTCCACACACAGCCACCCACCTTCCCACCCCGCAGACATGGCAGCCCTGGCGCAGGGCTGGCTCTCCTGCTTCTGAATCACCTCCCAAAGTGCTGCAATTTTCAGCCCTGTGCATAGAGCTGGAATGAAATCCACCGGGTAGTAACTTGTCATTGCATGTTTATCACTGAGCTCGGGTATAAACTCTGCAGCCAGTGGATTTTTACTTGTTTTTGTTAAGGCACGAATCTCTAAGAAGCAATAAGAAACACTAATAAAGGGTAAAGAAAGGGCAGACGAGGGTGTAAAACCAAGCAGAGTTGGTCTATTGATTTTGGACAGTGCAGGGAGCAGCAACGCTGTTTTGAGAAACAAACGTCTCTTCAGCAAACATACAACATCCACCCGGGAGCAAGCCAAGGCCAACGCAATCCCAGCGAGCGAACAAAAAGCACATTGACGAGATGAGGGACACTGCTGTTGCTCTGCAAGCAGAAAATGCAAGTTTCTGGGATTTCCAGCAAGACAGTTCCAAGGCAGAGCTGCAACAGCCTGAAGGAAAGACTGCAGGGTCAAGGAAAGAAAGGCAGAGAAAAAATGGAAAACAGATGGTAAAAGGGTGGAAAGGACAGGGAAGTGACATTCTTCCTGGGACGCAGAAACCAGAGGTATATGCACACAGCTTCAACTAGGAAGCAGCCAGAAACAGCAAGGAATTTGCACAGGAAAGGTGAGAGATAAAAAGTGCTAGTAAGCAGAATTCAGCCTTGCACAATCACTGAGTATTATCAGTAATAGCATGTTTCCTTGCTTGGCGTGCAAACGCGGACGTGCGCTGCTCAGACCTCACATGCTCCTTGGGAGATACGCTTTTATGTGTTATTCCAGCCTTTAACAACCTCTGTCTCTCTATATTACAGGTTTCAGACAGTCTCGCAGAGTGGGTGATTCAACAGACTATTGAAAGCCGTAACGTCAGGCAGGGCGTGAGCAGGCAGCCCTTGGTGCTGGGGATGGCCGGCTCTTCACCCAGCGCCAGCTCATCCGCAGGCAGGCTGCTGCACGCCGCACACGGCATTCGAAGCAGAGCAGGGCACCGGGCGCAGGCAGGGGTTTATCACGTAAGGTTACGCCAACTGCAGACAGCTCCATGGGAGTACATATACAGCTAGAAGGCTTCACGAAATACGTGTGTGTGGGTGTAAAGCCATGCAGGTATTTGTAAGGATGCACCGTGTGCTGTGTGTTGCATTTATGCAGGTACGTTTATAAAAAACCTAGGCAGACATGTATACGTAGAGATACACAGCGCATGTGCAGGCATGTGTGTGTATATATGCACAGAATGGTATTCACCCCACTGAACTTCACGTGTTTAAAATGGGACACTGGTTGCACTTGTCTATCAACTTGTATAACCACTAGAGAAAGACCAGGACCTTCAGGGGCTGCTCTGTCTAGCCCATTGTGGACATCTAGCTCTGGGAGGGGTGAATCATTGACTGTCTCTCCCTGCAGCCCGTTGAGGCAGTTCAGATACATAGCTTCTAGATCCCTAATGTTCAGTGGGGTCAATCCCAGCTCTGCATGCAAATACATAGAGCCAGGTGACAGTACCACATGGTTATGACTCCCTGACTTTTCATATTAAATATCCTTTAATTATCGTTAATCATTAGTGCTAGATGTTTGGGAATGGCCATGAGTTCAAGCAAGAGGGGAAGGTGTAATTAAAACAGTTCATTTCTCAGAACAGAGAAATAAGTTGTTTCACCTCCATGAAAACACTTTCTGCTTCTGTTTTGTTGAGAGCCTCAGGTAACTCCAGGCTTGAACCCAAAGCACTGAAGTGTGGAGGTTGGATGGAAAACACTGGCAGTCAGAGAGAGGGGTGGATGAAGAGTGCATGGTAGTGACTCAGCCTGGAGAAGGGGGGTAGGTGCAGGAATAAATAAAAGGCTGTGGGGAGTAGGAAAAGAGGGTGCAGAGTCTTGGAGGTAACCAAAGTTCTGGGCCTCTAGCATGGAAGAACCATAAAGCAATGGAAAGCGAGGCTCTACTCCAGGTGCTAAGAGGAGTGTCGCAAACAGTTAACTCTCATTACTGCAGCTGACCTAAATGCTTCTGAAAGTAGATATGAAAATGACAGATGAAGTTTGAAAGTTTTTCACTTAAACTCTCTCATTCTTGACCAGGACGAACTACTATTCCATCTTCAATAAACACTAGTTTAGTTGTACAATGGATAGAGACAGAAATGTCTGTGTATCTGTCTTGATGGGTTCAAGGATTAAACCTTGAACGAGAGGCAGGACTGAGAGACCAAGAGGGAAGTAATTACGTTTTTGAAGGATGGTCTCTCAAATTGTGAATATTAATAAAAGAATGACCAGTATTCCTGGCACTGACGTGATTTGCTCATATAATTTTTATTTAGGTGCTGTTCATTTGGGTACTCAAGACTAACTATAGAAAAGCTCATAAGCTTCTACTTAAATCCACCTCCAGTCGGGACAGCATGAAGGTGTATGACAAATTCAGGCAAGCGTTTATGACAATGACACCTTGGATCTTAAGAGCTCCCCTGCACAAGGATGTTTCCCTCAATTAGGACCAAGACGCACAAAGATGCAAGTCTGCAAATGCTGGCCCGAGTCTTCCCAGAGGGCTGCGTAAGGAGAGAGCGGTGGTTTTGTGAAACACCGACCTGAGAGGTCCTTCCTGAACAGGACGCTGCATACTGGACAAACACACACCAGAGGTGTGTTTGGGAGATCAAAAGCTTAATAAATAAAATGCCCCTGGCAAAGCAAGGCTATGAAATTGCTCTTTCTTTCACATTGGCAAAAACTTAAACAAATTAAGAGAAAACAGGCCCAATGAGCCCAGAAGACCTTAAATCACACTAAACTAAGTCCAAGCCTACCGTGAAGAGGGAAATCATCCAGAGATACCAATTCCAGTGGGCAGAGCACATTTACTGGCAAAATGCTGCTTGTTTGGTAACTTGCTCAGGTTACCAGTAAGCACATCCAGACCCTGCACTTTCACGTTTACAGATGAGAAAAGTCCTGGAAATCTGCCCCTGTGTGTCCCACTCCTCTGTTTTTCATTGCAACTTCAAAGCTCCTTTCGTCCTTTGCAAAAACACTGGCCTAATTACCTCCGTGATGGCATTTCTTTAAGCTGGTACAACTCGATGAAGACTCACCCAGGCGTGAGGGGTTGGGAAGCCTATGGCTATAGGGTGCAGAGGGCTCATGCCCCTGATACAGAACATTTTGCAGACCTTTTGTTACTGCCAAGTCTCCCCACAAACTCAGTCAGCATCTGTCTGACTGTCACTGTCCCTGTTCCCAGCACAGGAACCACAACACATCCAAACTGCAGCAGTCAGACCTGCTTCTCAGCCATGCAAATCACCACGCTCTACAGAGACAGTCTGAAAAAACAAACCAACAAATGGTCAAACATTTGCACCACTCATTTGTCAGGGCCCATCTGTGTTTTGTCTATCCAGGGCAAGTGAAATGGATGGAGAACCCTCATCTGGCAAAAAAATTACCAACTTTGCATCTGAATCTGCCTCCTTCCTCTGCTTCCTCACAGATTCCAGTGGACAAAGGTCTATTGTCTCATTTATTCATTTAAGGATTCCATGTTGGATTTTGTCCATCAATTTCACCCACATCATTCCAGCATAATTCTCTGCATTCTTCAAAAATTAAGCATGTTGTCTGCCTACCCATTTTAGGACTAGCATGGGCCTTAAGCTTTGCACTCTTTTTTATAGAAGCGAGACTGAACTTGTCAAAATTATGTTCTTGCTCTACAGTTCTATAAATTATGCTCTTGCTCTACAATTCTCTAAAGAGTCAAAACATGTTGGACGGGGGAAGAAATGCAGAAAACAGCTAACACATCCAAAGAGGTGGGCATGATCCTATTCTCAAGTCACAAGCATGCACCAGTAGCGCCTACAGAGTAAGAAGCAGTAGTGAGTAATACTATTTTATTAGAAGAAAAGAAAAAAATTCCTGTCTTACACCAAGAGGAGATTCATTGTATTTCACTTCAGCTCTCTAGAAGTTAGCATCGGAGTTAACCGAGTCATTCAGGTTCCCTCTATAGTTACAGCTGAATGGAGACAGACCCTGTGTCTGGTTTAGGCTCATGAAGCAAGGCCACTCTAGTTCAGACTCATCACTTAATTTCCTCTTCCCAATTCACAGCTCTCTGTCATTCCTGTTAACTTCATATTGGGATGGAAAGATTATAGAAAGGTTCTGAAGGTCATGTTCCCAGAAACCTTGTAAGTGGTGACCTTCAGTGAAGGTAGCAAGAAAGCATTTCTGAATTTTAAGGTTTTGATAATTCCCAGAGATGAAATTCTGTCCCTGCTGAAGGTCAGTAACAAAACTACCACTGACTTACTGTACCAAGAAGTTCTCCTTCTATAAGCTGTTTCCATAATTTTTTTTGTACTTTTGAAGTTCAGTGCCTGATTTCCATCATTATTTTCAGTCTTGTGGACTTTCATACGCTGGGCCAGGTTTGGAACAGCAATAACATAGGACAATCATTCTCTGAATAAATGCAAACCGGATGAATGATGAACATTCAAAAGAAAAACTTATTTTCATAAAATGCACAGGCTTAGAAAGATTGGGAGAGGCCTGAGTTGCCACTCTGAGGTCCCTCTGTTTATTTACACAGGTTGCCAACTATGTGCTGTGGGATTTAAGAATGAACTGGGTATGGCCTGTGCCAAGCAATAGCTTGACCAACTACTATCTTCATTTACTCTGTAAATAGGGGAAAGCTGTAGCAGAAGGCAAAGAAATCAGCCCATAACTGGATCTGACAACAGGCAGGACATGATAGCTATTTCTATGCTGTTCTCAAAGTGTGGGCACAAGCTTGACTACCACCCACACTGGACACAAATTAATGTCCGGGCATGGGTTTGCAGTCAAATGCAGGAGATGGAAAAAAAAGTTTGGCATTGCTTGAGTTCCCAGCACTGGCCAAAGCTCTCACCTGCCTGCAGGCCAGACTGTTCAGGACAACCACAGTCATACATGGTCCAAGATACATCCTAGGGGATGGATGAGTTAGCCAGGGCCTTCTTTTCTTAAAGACCTGACCCCCATGCAGAAAGACACTGTGGAGGATGCAGTCCTCTTGAAGCACTCACACAGACAGGAGATGCAATGCCTGGTCAAGTTTTTCAGTGACTACAAGCCTTGCTCTCCAATGCCATCCAGATTCAAACATCTACTGAGGCAAATTAAATACAAATTACAGCAAACTGCGAATGAAATAAAAAGACACTACATCAGGCACAAGAAACTTATGATCCAGAGATCACTGGAAGCTGGGATAATATTCTGGAAAAGTCACTATAGGTTTGTCATACTCATTGCTGGGCACCATTGTGGCTGCTGCTGAAGACAGGAAACACTGAGCTGGGTGAAACTGGGCTAACCCAACATAATGCTCATAAAAGCAGCGCCTATTAATAAGTAGGGTAAGTAAACTGCTGGGCTTTGGAGAAGCATCCAGCCATGTCTCTGAGCTGGGCAGCAGCAGCAGATCTGCCCAGTATCATCTGAACTGGAGCAAACTGAGCCAGACTTCTCCAGGAGAGAAAAAAGGCAGCGAGGAGGAGGGTGGCAATGGCAGCACCGCGGTGTCAGCAAACGTGCCAGCGGTCGACGTCACAACATACCCCTCGGCCATGACGAGCGGGGCGCCGGCAGGCCTGGCCGGGTCAGGTCAGGTCTGTCTGGGGCATAGACAAAGGGGTCCCAGAGAAACAGCCGTCCCCCCCAGTGTAAGTCACTGCCTTCCCCACCACGCATCTGCCGGGTGAACCCTGACATCAGCCCTCACCGCTCCTGTCGCGGGCAGTTCCTGTCTGAAGGAGGGCGGCTGGCGATGAAGTAAGACCCAACATATTTTAAAGAGAGCCGTTCGGGCTGCCGGCAGGAAGACAGTGCGTTAATTGTCACACAAGAAAGCCTGATCTCATGAGATAAGACTTTAATCGCAGCTTCCTCGCCCGGGGGGTGCAGATGGCATGGGTTTCACTGCCCCCCTCCAGCATGCCTCAGGCACTTCAGTGATCTGCTCCCAATTTTGGATGAGCAAATGTCTGACTGGAGAAGTTCTTGGGAATATTTTTTCCCCTCCACCTGCTCCTCTGGCTTTCTAAAAACGGAAAGAAAACCCCGCGGGAAATAAGAGAGGAAGTCTGGGGTTTAAATTATGTGCTGACGCACTCAATACCTCTACAAAAACTGGGTATCTGCCTTAGTTAGAGACGACTTTTAATCTACTGTCAGAGGATTAATTATCATCAAATCATAAACTCTAAGCTAAAGAGGAAAGATTAGGTGACTTAACCTTCTTCTCAACACAGCCATGGTTTTCTGTCCTGCAATAAATTTCCAGGCTTTCACTCATCAGGAGAAGCACTCCTGGAAGCCACTGGCCTGCCCCCAGTGCCACGCCAGCAAGCACTGTCCCTCATGCGGCACTGGGGGACAGACAGGGAGGTAACAGAAGAAAACACCATCTTAGTTGTGTCTCTCTGCCTGCTCAATTCCTGCATCAGTCAAGACTGAAGTAGAAATAAAATCCACATTTAGGGCAGATGGGGCTAACGGCCTTTAGAAAGTAACTGAGGCACCAACCTGGTGCATAAAGTTTGCACGGGAAAATGCTATGAGGACCCTGGGAGCAAACAGGGGCACCTGTTTTAACCTGCTCTGTTAGTCTTGGGTGATGTTTTGGAAGAACCACCTTCCTACTGATGGACTCGACACAGATGAGGTTCATAGCAGTATGCAGCAGGGAAAGGCCAGCATTGGTGGTGGCCATCAGTTCCCACACTGCAGGGCTGCCAGACATCCCCCTGGAGCTCTTACCCTGCAGTACTCGTCGATGGGCTTCAGCCTCTTCACAGCTACATCTCGGACATGGCTCCTCCGGAACAGGATCTTACCTGCGGAGGGAACAGATGAAAAGGAGGGTTAGGGGCATCACCATGCGGGATAGCGCAACAGCACCAAGCAGAAAAGTCAGCAGAGGGGGTTCCAGCCCTGGCTCCAACCACGGCTGTCAGCAGTGCCGGTGGCTGAGCTCTGCAACCCCATTACGTCCTGCGACGGAGGAGTCCGAATACTAGTGTGGTTCACACAGCAGCAGCTTTGTGTGACTGCAGCCCCCCGTCACTACAAGACAGACAGGATGGCCCCTCAGAGGAGGTGTGAGCAGCAGATCTGCTCCTGTCCTCGGAGCGAACTGCACAGAAACACACTGTGGGGCAGGTGATGGAGGGACACGGGGCAGTAGCTATTACAGGAGCATGCTTGGCACCTCTCACAGCTGGATGCTACTGGTCTTAAGTCTGCACAGGAAATGCAGGACACTTCCAACAACTACCAGAGGCACAGTAGCTCTGCGAAACCCCAGTGACTGCCACTAAGTCCTGCTTGCGTGAGCCGCTGGAAGGGAACCACAGCGACTCACAGGGCTAAGGGAGTTTTTCTGATTTCATCCTGCAGATGAAAAGTTTCGGTTCCCTTTTAGCAATTGCATTATCCTGAATGGACCGACACGGTGTTATGACTCTCTTACTTTGGGGCTGCTTTGGCACATCCGTGCTGGTGGCACAGGGAGCATTGCTGGGGTGGGATGTGGGCTCCAACGACACCCCATGCCTGCCCACTCAGCTGCCTCCCGCTGCGGACACTCCTGCCCTTGCAGGCAGACAAACCACACAGCCAGCTCACAAGCAAATATAAGGCTCTTGATGACAGAGCCCTTATAAATCTACAGAGGGAAACCAAATAATAGAAGAAAAATAAACAAACTCTTTTTTTTTTGAAAGTAAAAGGAAACAACCAACCTCAGTGTCCTTACTGGATGACATTTCTGCAAGCAGTTAAGATTAAATAAACGGCTGGGTTTTGTGTGAAACTGATTGTAACAAAGTTTATCAAAATAATCTAGAAGCTGAGTTTCCCCCACACAAGAATGTCATAGAATTGATTTTTTTTTTTGGCTAGAAGGGATTATATCTTCATATCCTTTTTTGGTAGTTTTCTTCCCTTTTGCTTTTGTGCTGTATTTCTTTTAATGTAATGAGACAAGAATAAATTATATGTTCTCCTTGTGGTGGAAGAAAACAGTATCTGCCAACATCATTTAGTCCATGAAATGTCTACGTAAAAAAACCACTGACATACATACCACCCCCTGCTCTAAACTTCTTCTGTCAACAGGCAAGTAAGATACTCATCCATAGATCATAGGATAAGAAATGGACTAGGAAATGAAATCAGATCCAAAATCTGAATACGTGGCTTTGATTTTGTCATGATTACACAAGCTGAGAGGTTAATGAAACAGCAGCCTTCAACAGTCCAGTAGTAGAGGCTCTACACCCTCCCAGACTCGGCCCCTTTTGGTTCCCTTTTCCTCCGTAGCTGCTAATCTGGAAGGTGTTACAGCCTTTTGTTTCAGACAGGAGAAAGTGTTTTATCTCCATCCCCAATTCTGGCAGCAAAACAGTTTGTCCTTGTGAGGTAAAGCCACTTCCGAGTGCCATAAATTTATCTCTCTGGGTTCCCTGTGGTTATCTCATTACAAAACCGAGCCGTTCCTGTAGGATGTGATGCCACGCGGTCACAGAGCACAGAGGAAATATTCAATAGGTGTCCGAGATGTTCATCTGAGCTTGAGTGACTTAGCCAAAGGCTGCTGAGGAAGGAAGGTGGCACTTCCATTTCCCTGCACTGACCAACTTTGGACATACCCAAACCTTGCTGCTTTCCTGCTTCTCTGCCCGGTAAATGCAGAGAACTACCTGCACTTCCAAAGTACTTTTTATTATTTCTGCTAGCCTCCGGGATCACACAGTACTTGTGTGATGCATAACTGCAGTAAGCTGCTTTTTGGGGGTGCACGGGTGTGGGGGTAGCTGTAAAGAAAAGACTGGTTCCTTTCTCAGTGCTCCGGCGCTGCTGGTGTGAGAGATCTTGGCATGTCGTTGCAGTATATTTATAAAATTTGCAAAGAGAAAGTGACATTTTGGAAACATTCTTACTTTCTGGCTTTCCTGTTTTCAGTTCAAGCCACGTGTCAAAAGTCGAACCGGTGATCATATAAAAAACATAAAGGAACCCAAGACTTAAACACACTAAAGGTCTCCTGTAAATGCAATTCAGCTTTCCTAAACGGAGAGTTTACAGGGAGGCCCAGTCTTCAAAGTAACGTAATAAATGAAAGACTCAAACGTAAGAAACAAGATAAATATAATAAAGAATGTTATATTAAACACAGAGTACAAAAAAGACCCCAGGATATGATTGAGTCTTAATTCAGTCCTTAAATGGAGATGGAAAATATCAGGACCACTGTGGCTTTAGGATGAGGCAAAGCCCAGGAGGTGCTTCCATTTTTATCCCGTCAGAAAAAGGAAGATTTTCACTCTGCTATTGGAAGCTGGAATAGGCTCGATGAGGGCTGTGGGGAAAATCTCTGGCTGCCCAGCCCAGTATGGCATTCAAAACTGAGATCTGGAGCAGGTTGAGTAATTTAGAGCACCACGGAGTAGCAGTCAACGAGGGAAAAAACCCAAGAATTAAAAGAAGGACACTCTGCAAGCACATCCAGTTCCAGTGGGCAGCAAGGAGGAACCCCAGCCTCCCAGATCCTGGGGATCCTCAGGCAGAGAGGTCGCATTTCATTGATTAATGAAGCACCTCTAAGGAGAGATAACTTCCCAAATTCCCAGCTTCCCGCCTTCTCTGGGAAGACAGACTGTGCTGACAGAAGCTTATCTGAATCTGTCATGATCAACCAACAGGAATCACTGCAGATTGAGTACGAGTTTCTCCAGTCTCCCCACTTCTACTGGTCTTCCTCTGAAAGCAGGGGAGGTCCCATGAGAGGCTGGAAAAGGAAGGTAACCCAAGAGACCCACGCCATACACTCTTTACGCTCTCCAAGTGGGTGCGCTGGACACAGACCCCCTTAGAGGAAAGTTTTGCCTAACGACGTAGTTAGGGTCGCCATAAAGAAATAAAGAGCAGGCAGAGAGCTGAGCAGCGGGGGCACGTAACAGCCAGCGAGGAGCCCTCAGGACAGCAGTGGAAAGGCGCATTTCACACAGCACTTACGTGAAATGGGGAAGTCCTGGGGTGGCTGGTAAATGTAGAACAGCCCAGGCAATTTCCACGAGAGGGTGGAGTACTGGTTTATATGCCACTTGGCTTTTCCTCTGGGTAGTTTCCACATCTCTAAGGAAGGTATCTACTTTTAGGTGAGTACATACAGTACTGCTTCCTCCCTCCTCAATTTTACTGCAGCTCATTTAAGCCTCCTCAGGCAATACACCCCCGTTTTACAGAAGGTTGAGTGGTGCTTTAACCTTTCTGCACCCAGCTAGGAAGTGAACGGGAGGTCTGCCTCAGACTCAGATGGGAAGCTACAGGCTAGGAGGGATGGTGCTGCTACGTGCAAATATTTCATTCACTAATGTGCCAGGCTCAGACCGGGCCAGGGGAGGTCTGGCACGTGTTAGGAAGGACTCCGAGGACTGCAGCACTGGGAAACAGAGATGTGGGGAAGACACAGGGCTCCAGCCCTGCTGCTAATGCAGGATAACAATATTTATTTTTATCCTTTTTTCTTTAAAGAAAATATTATTCCTAGGAAATTAATGTGGATAAGAAGCAAAGTATCAGGTTTAGCATTGTAGGGGACATCTTAAGCCATCCCTTCATCTATCTGTATATATATATAGATGTAGTCTTGAATTCTGCGACCACACACCTCTTCTCCCACAAGACCTCAGTCTCCTCCTATATACACAGTGGGTGCAGAAAGTGGGAAGAATAAAGCTATGCAGGAGACTGCCTATCTGGCAGCTGCTGATTCTGTAAGCTTAAAGGTACCCTCTGAATATCACTTTATTCCTGCATAACCTGATACTTAGAGTAGCACAGATTTTAAGTGCCATGGACCCCAAGAACAAACAGGCTTAAAAGCAGCCCAACACTCGTGTCCTCCTGTTAGCCTACAGGTCTGTGCTGAACACACTAGAAGGGTCCACAGCCTAATGCTTTGTAATGGTCACAGACATGGTTGGTGCAGGAAAGAAGCCCAGCTTCTGGTGGGCCTGGTGACGCCGTGGAGCACAGTCTCGAGGCAGGACAGCACTGGTCATCACTAGGCAGAGAAGCACTACAAGTTCCCACGGGGATGCCGAGCAGGAGAATCCAGACTTTCCTCTTCAAGAGCAGGGGACATACACTATACAGCCCCTAAAATCACAGCAGATGTCAGCTGTCACAGCAGCTACTGCCTTAGACTGGTGAATTTGTAAGCTCTAAGACAGCCTCTAAAACAAATCTTTTAATCACACCTTTCACTGCCAAGAAGAGGCAGCTCTGCCAGCTTTGGTGCTCTCGGGAGCTGTGGCAGGGACAACAGGGAGGCAGGGAAATTGCTGTTTAGCTCCTTTCCAAATCTACCAGAGATCAGATCCACCGCTTGCTCTAACTCTCCAATTGCTGAGATTGAGTCTCCTTTCAAGGGACATCTGGGAGCCAGATCGATCTAAGGACATCGGCTGTTTCATGCAAGGAGCACCCCTCTGTCAGAGGTTAGGAAGAGCCCAAAGCCACTGTCAAAGGGACGACGGACAAATGCATGTTCACATTTAATCTTCTACTTCAAGTACCGTCACCACACTTCAGAGGGTAGGACATGAAGCAAGCCACATGACAAATACTCAACGTCGGACAGCCTGAATAGTAATGGACGCATTGCAAATACTGTGATGTCTCATCTGATTTATGTTTAAGAGAGACATGCACTGCCTCTGAGTACAGAAGCTCCAGCTGCGGAGGATGTGTCAGTCAGCTGTCTCCCAGGAGCAGGGAAGAGGTCCTGGTTTTGTCTCTTTATGTTGTTCTTGTTACCATGCTGTTGGTTCTCTCCTCTTTTTACCCGAGAACCTGGGAGGTACCAGGTCTGTATATATATTATTAAGCAATGTGTTCAACCTAAGATCAACTTCTCAGAGACGGCATCTGCTTATGAGATGAGGTCAGACTCTTTTTGCAGTTATACTGGGGTTGCATTGGTAAAAAAAGAGTAAAGAATTTAGCCCTCACACAGTTAGAGGTTCTCCTTTTGGGCAAAGCAGCTTCCTCCAGTGTAACTAAACCCGTTTTGCTGCTCAAGTATTTTTATGAAGGCTTCTACTCTTTACACATAGCTGTTATTATTTTTATACACTGGAGAAGCACAGGTGTGCAATCAGATATGACACAAATTTCATTCAACCCATTTAAGCTGTGACATCCACCCCAGGGTCCTGCAAGAAAACTCTCAGGCACCTGTCACACACTGTAATTCCTAAATGGAGCATTTAAATACGCACTGCCACCTTGCAATAACTCTAAAGCACAACACTGTGTTTCTCATGGAAGTACGTGTGATTGTCAACGGATGGAAATCTGCTAATGGCCAAAAAAGAGGTGTGTTCCTTACAAAATAATGTCTTACTTTTACATGGGGATCCCAGTTTCCATGGATTGTTTCATCCATGATTTCCTGGAGTCAGAAAGGCAGTGCCAGGGTCCTAACACTGATGGCATTTGCTCCTTACAAAGAAAGGGGAGGGAAATGATTCATGCAGTTTCCACCGGTGGGAGGGGGAAGAACTTTTTTATAAGTAGAAACTCGTGACAGTCAGAACTGTTGGCTGAACTTGGTTGCCAAAGAGCCTCAGTTGATAAAGGCCTTTGCTAATCAGCAGGAATTACTATGGAAGGTGACAAGAGGTGATGGAGACAGATGGGGCAGCCAGGAAAGCCAACACAAGCAATAACAATATTGCCCTGAGATATCGGGGATTGTGGGGACAGTGCCCTTCTGCACTTGGATCCTGTTTTTAATGTGCATAAGCTGCACTGCTGAAGAAAATCACTGAGAAGCAATAAAGCATGGGAAATTACACGGCTTGATTACAAAACAATATTGCCAGGAAGAGAAATCTTCCTCCATGAGAAGTGATAAATCAGAATATGTCCTTACGTGAATAATTACAAGGGGATACCAAAGACAGGCAAGAAGTGAGACTGGACTCCCCACCCGCAAAGATCTCCTTCCTCTGAACCTGGCTGCTTTCCACTGCCTGTAGGGGTGGCCACTGTCCTCCAGGGACAATAGCATCAGCTCTAGAACAGCTTTGCTAGTACAGAATTGGGGAATTCAAGCACCAGGCACAGCTGGAAGAAGGAGAAAAGCCATGAACACTGATATTGAAATTCAGGAGTGACAGATGGGGGCCACAGGGTGCAAATCTCAAGCTAACAGCTCTGTTACTGTTTGTACAGTGTTTTGCATAAACCAAGAGCTATTTCATGTTGCTCTGTGTCCTGCTGCTCTCACCCAAACAACCACTGCTCCTGTAACCTCCTCATCAGCTGCCCCAGCTGCAAACCTCCCACCTCTCCAAAGCAAGGCACGAATCATGGTGCAGTCAAATTATGAAACATTTGGTCTGGAATGGGCAGGCAAAAGTGGTACAAAATCATCCTTCAATTTTCTTACTGTGGGGTGACTCTTTGTGCATGGCTCTGTACACACCAGCAAACCCAAGGAGATCCATCACCTTGCTTAAAACAATTTTACTGCCAGAGTACATCCAAGTAAAGCATCTATCCCACACAAGATGATAGCTTGAGCATAAGTCCCCAGATCCCTTAAAGTTGAACTTCCCAGCCTGTGAGTGTTTGCAAAATGTTGGGAGTGTTGATTTAGTGAGTAAAATCTTCTACTTCTGCAGTGAAATCGGCACCTCCTCACACTACGCAGCTCAGCTTCCCCCAGATGGAAAGTGAACTTGTTTGTTCACTGGTTGCAAGTGTTACTTAGCCAGCAAACAGCCAACTGCTTTTAATTGCAGAAAGCAGGCAGTTTGTCCGAGGGGAGAGCGGGAATGGTATTTATACCTGCAGCAAGCAACACCAGCAACTGGCACACCCTCACCCGGAGGAACTGACTTGATGATAATTACGAGTCCCACAGAGACAAGAAGCCAAGAGAGGGTCACACTTTCAAAACATCCGAGAAACACTGCCTTAGGAAACAGCACGGCTTCCTCACTCCGAGGATGCAGGAGCGTCTCCCTCTTTGCATAGAGTCTCAGCTGCACTGGGAGCAAAAGGCACAGAAAAACAGGAAAGCCTATGCAGATCTAAAGCGTGTCCCTTGCCTATGCATACTTCTCCCCCAAGATAAGAGTCGGCATGCTTACACATCCACTGCACCCAGAGTTTTGTTGAACATCCTCTAAAAAGATCTATTTCCAAATTTCCTGGACCGAGTAATCTAACATGAAGAAACATCAGAGCTTAAATAAAAATCAAAGTATCTAAACCCTATACCAAACTTAGAGAAATTCCAACCATTACATCTCATTGCTCACGCTGAAACACTTGGTTTATTCCCCGTATCAGCTGACGCCAGTGTCCTGCTCTCACCCAGATAGTGGCTCCTAACCTGTAATCTCCAAATCACTGCTGGTCCACAGACAGTCTGCAGAGCTATATTCAAAAGTAACTTTCACTCCCTGGGCAGTGTGGGAATTATGTGGATAGCTGTACATTGGTTCAACAAGTTTGGGAACCAGCAGCCCCTGTTCGTATTAAATATTTGCTGGTGAACATGCTTGTATCATCTGAGCTACTTCAGTTCCTGACCCCAGAGTGGGAAAAGACAAGAGCCTCTCAAATGCCTTTGTGCCACCTTAACCATGAAAAACGTTCTTCCACCAGACCATGCCCCTGTAGTAACACTAACTAAACTCTTCCTCTGTTCTTTCCAAAAGACATCAAGTACCACCTTGCTCATTGGGGTCTGCTGAAGTCAATAGGAGTCTCTACTGATACTCAGTGGTATGGACCAGCAGGGAAGGACCATATGGTCCCCCCTCAATCTTTTAAAGCAGGAGCCTTAACACATTGAGCCTATTAAACATTTGCACTGTCTTATAAGCTCTTATGAGACTTGTCATTACTGCATGTGCTGGTATGACCCTAAGACACTACCTCACAGACACTGGGCCAGCACCAGCCTCGTCGACAGGCAGCCTTTGAGCTACATCCACCAGGGTTGAAGACCTTGTAAGCAAGGTCACTGGAGGGAGATGAATTTGCACCGCACCCTTGCCAAACTACACTGGAAAAGCTCAGTAAGGTCCTAACCACATCCTTTGGCGTGACTGGCAATAACACTGCTTGGGAGACTCCACCCTTTTAAGCTGGATGAGAACTGGAGCTGTGAATAAAATAATATTTGCACTCACACCATGTAGATCAAAGATATTATTACTATAGGAGGTAGGTCATGCAATAACGCAGTGCTAAGGCATATACTCTTACAGGAACATTGCAGGTAGAAACTGAGGGGTAGGGATGTGAAGGTGGCTTCACAAGGTCACAGAATGAGCACACACTAATGAAAGCAATAAAGCAAGTCCCTAGATCCCTCTACTGATCGCATGCAGACTGAAAATACATCTACCTTGGCATCTGGGGCCAGAAAATCTTTCTGTTCGAACATTTATTTGAATCAAAACCAAATCCTCGATTTCTGCCACAAATGAGGCAAAATTCTCTCCAGTGGAAGACCTCGATTAAGTCAGCAGCCAGATACATGTCCCACATTACAGGAGGTGAAATTCAACAGTCAGATTGGCAAGGACAGTGCTCCTCAGAGCAGTTGTGGTATTTGGAAGGCACCAATTAACACAGAAATTAAACAAACAAACAGCGTGGCGGCAAACATAACTAGGTGTCTGTGCTTGTCAGAGGCTGGAACTCACCAGCTAGGGTTTCAGATAGCAGTATTCAGAAACAAAATCCCCTGTGCTTTGCAAAACGGAGCACTGTTCTCCATTTCCAAATGGAAGTGCTCTCCTGGAGTCCTCCAAGCAAAACCTCTGACTAGTTTTAAGTTGAATTTTCAGTAGACAACAACAGGCAAAGAAGCAAGCCATTGAACAACAACCAGACCAAAGCTGGATGGTCTCCAAGTCAGGAAGCTCATCTGCAGACCAAGACACCGTCTCAAACCATAGGTTTGGTTCCAGGCACATCTTTTTAGTATGCCTTACATTTTTGTGTCATTAAAACTATCTCTGGTAGGGATTTCCTCTCTGTCTGCTCTGATCCCTGATAAAGCTACTGTTGATTTCTAAAGCTCATGAGCGCAGTACGTCTGCTCCTCCCTGCACTGACTCCAAGGCCAGACCTGCACCCCTTACCCTGCCTCCTCTGAGCCTGCAGTGCGATGTCCCAGGTGGGACGTGTTCTGGCCACACCTCCTAACAACATAGCCTTCGGGTCAGGGCTGTGCCCAGGCCACCCAGTAGCACCTCCTCTTTAACTCTGGACCATGAAGCCACCTTATTGCTCCTTCCCAGCTGATGGATGCACGACTAGCCCACTCCTTTGGTAGGCAGTGGACACGGTGACCCATATGGGCACATGCAACCTGCACCAATACAGCCTAGTGTCCTGTCACTCAGCCTCTCAGAGACAGCAAAGCTCACTTAGATTGCTCCACCTCAGGCACTCGCATCAGCAATTACCATGGCTAAGATGGTGCACAGGAACGGGGAAATTATTTTATAATTACTTATCAGATAACCAGCCTCCTTCACACCCAGCTCCTCCATGTGTGAGCACTTCAGCCATTTCCAGCTCAGGTCACTTAATTCAAACTACGCTTAAGTGCGACTTGGCACCAGCAGTGCCTGCTGACACCAGAAGACAGCTGAGGACAGTCTCCCTGAAAAATTCCTCTTGGTTCCTCCACATGCGAGTAAACACAGCATTAAGGGTGCGAGAGCACCCCAGAAGACAGAGTTGCTGCCCTGGAGCTCAGAGTGGAGGGTGCTGAGTATCCCTGGCTTTCCAGGGACACCTTCTCCTGGGTGGAGACTGTCAGATGTCAACAGAATAAAAAGCCTCTTCCAGGGATTAATGCTCTAAGCAATTACTCGCTCCTTAAAAGTACCTTCAGACACAGTGACAGCAGGACCCTAGGACTATGCACACTGTTGTTTCCCTTTCACAGTTAATATGGCCTTTTCGTTTCCCAAGCAGAAGGAAAAGATGGGGACTGGAAACTAAAGTTCTGTTACTTTTTGTTTTTAATAAGGATCACTGGGCCAGAAGCATAAAACATAAAAAATAACCCCAACTTTACTGCTAAATTAAAGAAAAAACAGTAACATGAATAGGCACAGAAATCTGAATTAGGAATGTGATTTGATAATTAACCTTTTGGGCCCTGATTAATGGCATTTGAAGCCCTGGAGACACTAAGCAGCCAAACGGGATGGGCTGCTAACAAAATCCACACCACCAAACAAACTGGTCTTTCTCTTCCTGTGCCACCACATGGAATGGCAGCTCCCCAAATGCTGTTTGCCTTTGTGTCCTGGTGTGCGGTGTTACACAGGGCTGGCCAGAGGTACAAAGTCCCACTATTGGATACCTCAGATAACCCCTCTGAGGTGGTGCAGCCTGCAGACTTGTGGTCTCCAAGTAGAAGGTCAAGCATGGAGAGATGCCATCTCCTCCATTTTTAGATGGAGAATCACCATCCACGTGTGCTACAATGCAAGAAAGCAGCTTCACTGCTAGTTATAAGATACCAACAAGGGACAGAAAATTTAGTGCACTTTGGTGCTGCATTCCATTGGGTCAAAGCTCTCTGTAGTCCAACTCCCTGTCTACAAGAGTGGCCAGTAAAAGATAAGGAAGAAATTCAAGCAATAGGACATGTGTAACGGGATCCTTCTCCTGATATAAACTCCCCATTCCTGCACATCAGTGGTTAGATTATTTTTTGAATTAGAAAATAATTTTTAACAACCAGTGTTGGCTCCGTTCTACAGAAATTGTTCTAGTGCATTTTTGAACCCACAGATATTGTGGTCCCTATAGAGTCCTCTGGAAATGAATTTCATAATTTAATCACACAGCATGTGATTACATACTTCCTTTTGTTCACTTTAGGTTTGCTTTCCAAACTTCACAGTCTGCACCTGGTTTTTGCATTCTGAGAAATAATCATGTCCTCCTCAGTCTCTCAAACTCTTCATGATTTCACGAACTTCTCCTCTATCCCACTCACCACTTCTGTTCCAGACTGAAGACTTTTAGTCTATTTATTCCCCTCACACAGAAGCCAATTCACCTCTGAAATCTCCTTTGTCATCTTTCTCAGCACCTTACTTTACGATACCCTTTTTGAGAAGCAATGACCAGAACCACACGTGGTATTCATGACGTGGGGAAATGATGGATTTCCGCAGCTGAAGCTCTGGGTTTTGTTCCCCATTCTTTGCCTAATTCTTTCTAACACCACCTTTGGCTTTCTGACTGCTGCTAACTGTTGAGCTGTAGTTTTCACGGAAACTTCCTCAGAACTACTGAAATATCTTTCCTGGATTGCAAAGGTCCTTTGCTTCCCCCTAGCACTGCTTTGTACTTAGCAACACTGAAATGACTTTTTATCATTGATATCATGAGATCCTCCTCTAACTTTTCGCAGACAGCTCCAAATTTGAATATCCTAAGTAATTTCATGATCAGCTTAGTTATATTACTAATACCCTTTTTGCAGATCCTGGGTTGAACAGCACAGATCTTAGAACAGATCCTTCAAGACTCCTTGATGGTAAAACCATATGTCTTTTTTGGATATGAAGTTTTTAAGTCTTCATCCCCAGAGGATGCATCGTTTCAAACTGTGGGATCATTTGCACCTATTGGCTTTCAATCCCCTATTTTTAAAACTTTCTTGTAACATTTTTAATTTCAAATGTCAGAAACCAAGTATTACTGTTAATGTCCACAAATGCCAAAGCATCCATTCTTAAATGAAGGCTCCAATCTGGCAGAAAATAGGCTTACAGCCTATGTCAATCATACATCAAATAACACGAAAGGCTGTTAATATAATTATCTTCTTATTGCTATTTTGGGAGGCACAGTAGATTTCAATGGAGCTTGTAGTAATAGGATCTCTTATGCCATAATTTACGAGCACGTCTGTCTTGGACAATTTTCCACATGGGAAATTAATCACATTCTGCCTAATGGGAGGAAAAATATCCCCTTGCAGTTTGAATTGGATTTGCCATGGTCAATTGGACATGGGATTCTTCTTTATCCCTACTTCTAATCTGAGGTATAGTGTTGCCATCCAAAATTCACTGTGTTAGACTCAAAAAATGGAGACATTTCACCGATGGGTGATACTTTTACGCAATGCCGACAATGAAATAAGTTAAGCGTACCAGCAGCATGGCATAGCCACAAAACTGGATTGTGGCACTTGTCAGATATTGTAGATAATTATTGCAGAAACCCTCTCCCAGTAAATTTCACTTACAGCTTCTGTATAATCCAACAGTATTTTGGTGTCACTTCTGTGAAAAAAAAATACTCAGGCCAGAGTGAGGAAGCTGGCAACACAACATCTCTCCCTGCCAGTGCACCTATGCAGATCACCTGCAGCCGGGCTCGGATGAAATGGCTGATCTGGCTTTGCTCAGGACACCACCATTTAATGGACCCACGTTCTGATTTGAAGGCGCAAAACAAGTTATGGGTTGCACAGCTACCTAAAACATTCATGGTCCTCCATTTGATGTGTACCTGTATCTCACTCAAGACTGAACTATCCAGAAATTGGGGCTGACTTTCCTAAGGTTTTTACTGAGGTAAATTTGCAAAATTTCAGATCAGGTTCAGACTGTAATCCCTTCCTCTCTTCCCATCAGATACCCAGTATGCAGAGCAAATGTCCTCGGGCCGCTCCATCTCCACTGTGTTTCTCAGACACAAACTTCTGCTTGGAAAATCCCAATTTTTGTTTTCGGTTCCACTGGGAAAGGGGCAAGAAAAAGAGACGCAGAAAGGCTGAGGGAAAATAAACCAGAAAACTAACACTTCGGCTGGCACCAGAGATAAAAAAGGTGTTTCCAGGTAGCAGGAAAGGAAGCCAAAAAGATCTGCGTCTCTAGGATCCCTTGACTTTGCCGTTAAGAAGCAGAACACAAAGTTACTTGATGTTTCTTTAAGGCTGAAAAACTAAAGAAAAACAGGATGGCTTAAAGTAAAAAAGAGTAATCGTATGACTGGAAACTATGAGTGCCCCTTAGCCAAGCACCCAAAGGAACTGAGTAATGTTCATTAGTCAGTGACTTTATTGGTACTTGGGACTTTCGACTGCTGAGCGGGATTTAGACTGAAAAGATATTCTGGGGTATGCTACTCTATTTATGTTTGGACAGAATTCAGCCTCACCCCACGCAACATTTTTCCATGCTGATTGGAGCAGAACGAGCCCTCACTTTTTCCCTGGGCAGGATAAGAGTGTGTCCCTTCTTGGGATCAGCACAATGGAAATGTCACTTCCCAACCAGCAGGGCAGGGGGAGATGGATGGAACAGAGTGGTCCTTCTGCAAGGAACCTAAAGCTATTTTCCAGAAGATGTATTCCCAGAGCAGAAACCCACCCACCATCCCAGAGACTGCACAAACACAAGACAGTCCCTGAGATTAACTCGTTCACAATCAAAATGCTCAGTTCTACCATGGCTTTTGAACAAGTTAATACATAACAGAGCGGTGTGGAGCACCTGAATTAACACTGGACACCTGTGCAAAACAAAATCCAGGTCATAGCTCAGAACTACCTGACTGCAAGAAATACGCAGCATTAAAGGCTGCCTGTCCAGCAGCTTGGTGATGCTGCACTTGCCACAGCAATGTTGAGTAAGATTCAGCCCTTGGTAAGGTCCAGTGTGTGGAGGGACGGGGAGAGATGGGAAGAGGGACCAGTGGAACTCAGCAGAGAAATTTGTCAGCCACCCAACAGCCCACATCATGCAGCAGAGCTTTCCACTACACTTGTTTGCACGATGTGGAAGAGTATTAACTGTTGTGTTGCTTAACTCTACGTTGCTGCAAATGGATTTGAAAGACTGGGCTTTTTCCTTATAGACAGAGAAGAAGGAAGAAATAAAAAAGTATTTCTTGCAACTACTACAATGAATGCTCTGCGACATGAGACCTTCTGAATGCAATATTCATATGTGTACACTTCAGTGAACGCATTTAACTGAGGGACTAGTGGTGTGGTGACAAGAATTGTACTGGTGCCACTTACAAATCAGAGGAATGTTGTCCAGAAATCATGGGGTTTGGATTAAAAACCTGGAGTAGTTTAGGAAAACATCTGATCTTGAGAAGTTTCTACTACTGGGTAGACTAAAATTCTTCTTTTTGAGGCGGAGATCTTACAACCACAAAATATTGACGCTTCATGTCCAATTGCTACACACTCTGAATTAACCTTCATCACAATTTTTTCACAGTATGGCTCCAAATAACCAAATCACAGAAATACAACACTGAAAGGGAGCTCCAGAGACCAGCAAATGCATTACCCTGATTCATGGCACAATCAACTCTACCTCTGACACTACTACAGAAGTCAGTTCATTCTGTAGTTACAGACCTCCAAAGACAGACTCCTCATCTCCTCAGGCAGTCCACATCCAAAATCACCTCTCCAACGTGCTATAAGAAGTAAGGAGGATGCACATGCAGTATATTTAGGACATGAAGAAAAGTTTAACTCTGATCCAGCACTGTGTTTCCTCCTTTCCCCTGATCTAAGCCCACAGTTTCAGTAAATCTGTCTTAGCACACGCTCAAGTAACAACCAGTTCCAATTACCTTGATCTCCTGTACCCAGTGAGGAGAAGACCAACAGGGGTCAAAGGACTATGCACAATGAGCCTCATCACTTGTTAAAGACCTTATCCAGAGTGCAGGGGAATTAAAAGGACTTTTTCCATTCACTCACTGAGGTTGTGTCAAGCCTTAGCTTACACACACATCTTGAGCATTTTTTCAAGTATGCGCTTTCCAGTTGTCTTATTTTCCCTTCTCCTAAAGGAGAGCCATCTGAATCCCAAGCAGATCCTTAAATCATTCTGAGTCAATACACAAATCTTGTTGCAAGTACCTTCGTTTTCATGTTATTTACCCAGAAAAAATAAGATGAATCTTTTTCACAGCTTTTGTAGCTCAACAGTTGTTTGGGTTTTTTTTTAGTTTTTCTTTGGATGACACTCTTTTCCACGTTGTTTATTTTAACTGACATTTTATTAATTTTTGTTCATGTGCCAGGAGGGCAAGACAGGTGCATTTCAGATATTGCATTGGAGTTTAATTAAATAACTATTACTTGAAAAAGAGGGCACTGAAATGATCTTTTTGAAAATATTCACAAAATAAAAAATCTAACTTATTTCTGGTATTTTTGAAGGCATAAATAACATTTTGTTTTTAATGACAAGCAGATCCGTCCCCTGCAGTCAACTCATCAGACAGCTCGGCCGTCTGGGAGTGATTCAGAAGGGTCACTTCTGAGTCAGCTCAACAAGTCAGGTTGCTTCAGATCATCTTATAACCCCCAGAATAACCACAGAATAAACCCAGAGCCCCTGAGGAACCCCAGGCATCACAAATACTGAAAAGAAAAAAATCTTTCTTGGCCCCTTCTAGGCACCGCAATGGGGAAACACTGCAGAAAAGGAAGAGCACATTTCCAAATGAAAAAGCCATTAATGAGACAGACTCTGGCCCCAGGAGTAGCACAGATCAGAACCAAACTAAGTGACATCAGAGCTGACGTATTATGGCTGCAAGTGAGAACCCAGCCCAGCTACGCCACAAGATTAGAAACATATGCAGCATCAGTAGCCTCTGGGGGACAGCAAACCGTTGCAGGCTACAGATGAGAGAAGAAAAGTGAAGGAGTGTGTGGAGGACAGTCCCCTCATCATGTGCTGGCATTGAGATGGACCCAAGGGACTTCAGAAAGGGACACAAACATCCATGGTAACTACTCTGCAGCACCACTAGGAACTACATGTGGCTCATGGGGCTGATGAAGCCAAGAGAAGCTGCGTGCTTGTGCCGGAAACAAGCAACGTGCAAGAAAAACAGAAGCAAGAGACAGCAGTTAATGAGACTGAAGAGGATTATCCCCTCTCCCCAAGGACTCACGGGTAAATACAGGTTTTCCTGCAAGCATACTGATGTTTTGACACTCAGGGTACCAGCTTTCCTTCCATTGTGCTAAAATAGCTAACGCACTTGAAGTAGAAGTCAAATTTCCAAACACACACACACACCAGGAACACAACGACACTTTAGAAAATGGGAGCCAGGATCAGAAGACACTTGGGTTCTTCTGAAAATTTCCTGCTGGAGCCTGTCACACTGTAGAATTATCCCAAAAATAATTTGAACACTCCAGGAGGAAAAGCCAGCTGCTTCCCTAAGTCAGCTGAGACCTGCTCTTGAGATCCTCCACTTGCTCACCCAAAATAATCACACTCTCAGGGAGGGGGTTTTCACTGCCTTCCCCAACGCCCAGAAAAAGCCCAGTTTGTGACCCCCATATGCCAATGGGAGTATTCTACACCCCATCTGTAGCAGCCTCTATTTCCATGAGGCTGTGTTGTATGAGCCCGACAGCACTGCTCTGAAGGAGGACAAAGAGGGAGTGAGAGCCTGTAAATCGCCTGGAAGAGCAGTACGTGGCTCTCCCGTGCAGCTCTCAGCCTTATACCTCTGAGTACGGTACCCACGTCAAGAGAAACTGTGCCTTGGGCAGCCTAATCTAAAGCAGGCTCTTGTGGGAAACACTTGGGCACTGCCAGGAGGAGGGACCGGGCTCCTGCCATCTCCCCTCCTTCACACCGTGCTGTAAAAGCCACAGACCACCCTGCGCCCCCCACCCCACCAACTGACTCAGCCCTTTGATGCCCAAATTCACATTGCCTCCTTGCACCCACCACCCTCCTGTCCTCTGAGGATGCACCGCCCTCTCTCAGATATGCTATTGCACACAGCAGCAGCCAAGCACCGATTTTTCCTTTGCAAAGAAACCGCTTCACCATAATGTAGTAAATTTACTCCCTGGTAATTAAAAAGCTTAAGCTCCAACTCACACTTCCAAGCATTTTCTCAGAAGGGAGGAAAACTAACAAAAACACTCAAAGCCATCACCAGAACCACCCCTGTGAAAGGCCTAATTCCCTATATTGCTTTAATTAAAAGCGGATGAATAGCAGCCTCCCAGCCTAGAAACCTTTAAGAGAAATAAAGTCAATCTATAGGCTTATGAAAATAAAACAGGAGGAGGGAAACAAACACAAAAATCCTGCCAGTTTTAGGGCTTACCAGAAGATTATAACATCTGGACTCTCTTTTCAAGGGGAGGTGAACCGGGGAGTGGACGGTATGGAGAGGACACAACCACCTCTTGGAGCGAGTGTCAAGCGCGGGGAGCTGGCGCTGGGAGAAGAGGAGCAGAAAGCCGCAGAGAGAGGCAACACCCTTGCCCGCACGTTTTTGTCTTCACGAGTGCCTGGAGGAGCACTCCTGTCTGCTGACACCGCAGAACAAAAGATTGAGTTTAATTGCAAAATGAAAAAAAAAAGGGGGGGGTGGCCCAGGGGAAGAAAAATCCTAACAGATGATGAGTGTAGCTGACCTCCAGTGAAACAGAGAACAACTTGGTGAGGAATAATCTAATCCATAAGAGCAAAGTATTTATCATTGCTGTTACAGCAAGAGACCACCCTGCTCTAGAGGACATCTGCAAACAGATGTGAGCACGGAGGCCTTAAACACAGCAATAAAGGCACCAGCCAGGTATAGGTAATTATGGAGAGACTTCAGTGCTCCTTTAGTATGTCAGAGCTACACACTGCTTTATGGATTGATTCCTTTTAACACCACAGGGGCATATGGTAATTCCAGCTTGTCTCTTCCCCCCCCCTCAGTAAAAGAAGTGCAGATATAGACTGGAACCCCCTATATTCCACCGGAGTCCCCAGATCATCTGTTTCCTGTTTGTAAAGCATCTCTGGCAATGGGAGACCAAGGACAAGCCTTGGGCAGAATTAATGACTAAGTATGGACTTAACTGATGATTTCCAAGATCGCATCCTACGGTCAGGGGCAGACAGAAATTGAAACCAAGCCCCCGCAGTGGGCTCCAGCCCCACCAGCCATCCTCACCTGCTCTCACACGCCCAGGGTGACCCCACGCATGGTGATGGGTGAGGGACGACAGCTTTGGGGCTTCACAGAAGCAATATCAACACGTGTCCTGCGTGCACGCACAGAATGAACCAAACCCGACTGTTTTTCCACTTGGGCCAGAGAAAATTAAAACCTTGTGAAAGTCACTTTGTCTTAGAACTCTAGCAAATTTACTTTGCTCAGCTTTATTACATCTTACCCTTCTTATCAGTTTGATTTCAATCTTAAATAATTTTAAACCCTAGTGTTGTATAATCTGACAGCTACAGTGATGGGCTTTATACAGAAAAACACAGGGAAAAGGTTTTCAAAAGCACTGAAACCCGCTGCGACTGCTGAAGTCAACAGTAAATCCAATGATACCACTGGGAGCAGAGGTCAAGGCTGAGTGGGCTTGATGCTATAGAAACTTATGGGTGGGATTTTCAATTTCTTCAAAAACGGTTACTAATAGCAAAGTATATTAAAAACAAAGAACTAAGTTGTGACCCTGAAAATATTTACATATGTGCCTAGCTCACAGCTTGTAAGTAATTATGGGGGGGCTGATTTCTCTCACTTTCTCTAATGTGAGCCAGGAATAATGGTCCAGATGCGTGTGGAAAACCTTGGCTCACAGAGAGGGTCAGCTACAGCGATTTTGGTGGGATTACTCACACTGGACAGAGCAGAGGCATGCACACAGCAAGACTCCTTAGGAACACCGGGATCTTCCTAAACCCGCAGCCAGACTGACATGTATACACACCAAATGTGAGACCGGGCTTCCCTGGCTGTGATGGTGCTGGATATCTGCAGAAACAGCATTACTATCCACTCACTTCTAACAGACCATGGTAAAAGTTGGATCAGAAAATGAGGGCTACTTAAGAAAAACTGTGGAAAAAAAGAGTGTTTTTTATTTGTGCAGATCTGACTCTGTGACACGAATTAATCTAACTTCAAAGGATGAAACATCATCATTACAAAGCATTGCATCAAGTATAACTGTTTCCAGGCTATTATGCAAACCCAACTGAAATAATATTATGGGTACAGGATTATTCTAGTTCTCTATTAATCCTAAGCGGAAGAGGGATGTGACTTATTTTCTCATCCTGGCAAATCATCTCAAGAGGTTGCTGAATCAGACATGCTTGCAGCTTAAGAGGAAATAGGTAAAAAATGTTTAGCTTTTATTACAAAGTTTGAGGATTCATTACCAAGAATGTAAAACTAAACCTCATTTAAATCCCTTCATTGTTCACAATATAAATCCTTAGATTGTGTAGTTACTCTGGAATGGAGAAAGAAAAGAGCTGGAGAAGGTCACCTCCCCGGCTATTCGTTTCCGGGCAGACTCCCTTCCAGGTTCCTGCACAATACAGCAGTCTTCACTGCAAACGTTTCAGGGGAAATGCTTTACTTGCATAAAGGCTACAACTGTTCCCACTGCGCCGAAGCCATAAAACTATTGCAATTGAACCAAAACCTGATAACAGCTTAATGGCATAAAGCAATATTTGGAATAAATTGAACCTGATCATATCATTCTAAAGTTCTTTTCCAAGTTAAAAGGCTTTTATTTATAGTCTTTACTTACACCCAAGAGACTTTGACATATTTTAACTAACCTGCCTTCCTTGTCTTCTTAACCTTGGTCCCTTTCCAAGAAAAAAAGATGTCATCTGACCACGGATGGGGTTTAATTTCCAGCAGCAGAATTAACCCACAACACAAGTCCCTTGTGTTTATTCACTGAGTGATGCTGTGTATCCTGGGGAGGGAGCTTAGCTAATATTTCCTTGATGAAAGGGGTGGAGGGGAAGAGGCTGGAGGTACCTCTGTTACCACATCAACCACTTGCTTGAAACACATCTCTGAACCCTACCTATTCCAACTCTTCTGGTTTCATAGACACCACCAGGAGAGCAGAATATGCCAAGACCCACCAGTGGATCGGTGCCACTACTACCGGGACTCACTGAATCTCCTTACATACACGTCACCCCGTGTTGACACAACCGTCACAATCTGCTGTACTGCAGAAACATGGCTTAGATGGTGCAAGCCTGGCTACAAACACAGACTAATTGGACCTCAGGCAAAGCACACCGCAGACTTCCCTCCACCCACTGAGTACACACAGGAGGGACTTTGGAGCTGCCCCGGTGGTCAGCTACTATGTCAAATATACACCGCATCTGCATGGCACTGCACCAACCACCCCGGTCATGGAGGGCTGATGAAAGGACAACTCAGCAGCATTTATAGACCAGAGAGCATCAACTCACCCTCTCTTTGACAGGGCTGGGAAAAATAATGTTTTTGTCTAGGGTGAGGGAAAGAAATTGAAAACCAGGATATCAGGTTGAACAATGCCATGATCGACTGAAAATCTTTTCCCCATTTCTGAGGGTCTTTTTTTGACCTGTGTCTGAGGGTCTTTTCCATCAGGTCTAGCAAGTGCCTCCTCTGTGCAGGACATTGCTCATATCTGCTCCAGACCTGGCTGGCAATGGTTATATGACGTGATGGTGGCATCACACGAGATGCTGCAGTCCTCAGATCCTGGACACCTCATTTGCCTGCAGCAGCACTATCCTGAAAGGTTTGTGCCTTCATTTTCCCAACCCCTTTCCCAGGGCTGCTCTCTGGGAAGGAACAGGGATACCTCACTAGGTTGGCTTTGTTAGAGCAAGACAAAAGAGTGGGAAGAGAGGCCCAGGCAGGTGGCTTAAGCAAGCTCTTGGTGGTCCAGCAGCACTTCCCTGGCTGTGCGATGCAGCAGGGAGCAGGGGGGTCATGCAGGTCAGTATGACACTCCAGCAGAGCAGCTTCTGCTTGGCAGACAGTGTGCTCCTTCCAGCTGCGGGCAGCCCACTGGTGGCTCTCCTGTCCCCTGTCACTACGTACCAGAGCCAGCAGCAATCAACCTCTTCTTCTCCCAGCTGCTGGGACACGGGGGTGGGTGGGACATTGTGCAAAAATAAATATTTATGTAGCTGGGGCCTTCCTTCCCCTGCCCTGTATTTTCTCCCCCTTCTTAAAATGTCACAGATCAGCTGTTTTCATAATTGTGCAGGAAATGAGTTCCCTGCTGGCTGGCAGCTTAACACCCGCCTGTGCTGGGTCTACTGTGGCTGCACCGCTCATCTCTGCTGTTGGCTCCCGCATCCACTTGGGATCTTCAGAGGACGAATTTGGCCAGAGGGTAGATGGGACAGTCAGGGACATGGGTACAGAGCTGTATGACTATGGTAGTCCTTCTCATAGCTGCAGCTTAGAGGAACCCGTATCCCTTGGTCCGCAGGTCAGATCAGGATCCCGGGAGACCCAACACTCTGTTTATGCCACTTCAGAGCAAACACCCAAACCAGACTAGCACAGCTTCCTGCCTGCACACAGCAGCGAGCAGACTCAGGAAATTCAGGCGTGTTTCAAGCTTGCGACTTTTTCTTTGTTCTTCGGACAAAGCCTCGTTCACTGGAGATGTTGCTAAAAGGATTATTATCTATAGGAGACTTCTCTTCCCAAGAGGAAATCTGCTAAACACACAATTCTGCATTTGCTCTGTTTTGTAGGAGCTGGGATTAAGACGCAAATATTTTCCCTTCTGCTCTCCACATCTAATGATTTAAATAGACCAGCGGTGACGACACTGCCTACTGGGAATAGGCACAAATGCCTTTACCCTGTACTCGGGTCTGATGGGTTTACTGCTTGCCTGAGAGGGTACCAAGCTATCCTGTGTTTGGTGGGAAGAGTTGGAAAAAGAGTTGGAAGAAGTTGGTGGGAATCATCTAACGGTACACTCAGTGAAAAATTAAGTCTGTCCACCAGCCCAAACACCTCCAATAAAACTCCATCAAGGACCAAACCAGACTGCAAATGTTTTGCTTATTCTGGGTCAGTGTTGTGCTGTTCAGGGCCCTGAACATGAGAAGGAACCTGCAAGTCTGAACTTGCTGATGCTTAGGATGTAAAAGCAGAAGGAATGCAATTTTCTGCTCTTTATTTAGAGGTGGCAAAACCCTGATAGAAAATGACATGGTGAAAGTGCTTAACTTCAGACCCAAAGAAATTTGAGAGCAAACATTAATTACCTCCATCCTGAGTACAAGCCTGGGGCCTGTATTAGCACCTCTCTGAATGGGAGAAGCTCAAGAGGATTGAATTTCCCACTTCTAGGACTCACTTTCTTTTCCTCATCTACCTATCCTTGGTTTCTTCTTACTAATTCCCATGTTATTTCCCTCCCCTCACTTCAACTTTCCCATTAAACAGGACTACAACTCTCAAAAAATAAAAATTACAAAAAAATTCACGGGGGGGCAGACACTGCCATGTGTTATTTCATTATAGTGAAAAGAGATTCAGTTTGGCAAATCCCTGCCTGCAGTATCCCCTCACTCTGCTCCGGAGTATAAAGATCCTCTTATGAGTAAGGACAAATGTGTTCATGAGAGCTGCATTGTGGATATTGTGGATCACGGAGGTCTGCAAACACACCACACTTAAGAACATCAGCACTCAAAAAGCGTAATAGATAAGAGAAAATAAAGTAGGAGAAATCACTTGCAATCAAGCAGAAAAATTCCCAGGTCCATTGTTTCCAATCCACAGGAAAAAAATAATCACAACCTATTTTAAGCATGTGAGTATATAAATAAATCAGCTGGCCCAGCCAAAAGGCAAAGTAGGCTGAAACCAGATTCAAACAGAGGCCTAGACTGTTACTTAGCTGTGAATCTCAGCTGGGCTCTGCTCTCCTCTATTGCCCAGGCAGCTTAAATCTGAATACAGCAGAGACAAGATCAGGCAGAGAAGTAACATCCAGAGGGGATATCTAGAGCCTATGTGGCTGCAAAGCCATCTGAGTCCCTGGCAAGCCTCACTCCCGTGTTAAAAAGCACTTTCATTATATGGGCCATTTGTTGATGGATTGTGGGAAAAAGTCAGATTTCAACCCAGAGATGAAGACAAGCAAACCCTTATATAAATCCACCCTCTCCCCAGCCTGTGGGTTGAATGCAGAATGCTCTCAGACTTGCTACATACCACCCACTTTAGATTACAGACTTGCAGAGTTATTTTTAAAAAGTAATTATAGTAGTAGAGGGCACACTCATCTGGAACGGCTGCCTGAGGAAACGACGACCCAATGCAGCTCAAACTGCTTTTCAAGTCTATAATCGTGTTTATTTATTGCCTTTAAAAACAAGAATCAAAATCCAACTAATTTCTGAGTAAAAACGTCTGTATATTTCCCCAAGGAGTCCAAGCAGCTATACTGCACTGAAAACCTGCCCTGGCCTTTTCGGTCTAGCATCCAGCTTAAAAAAAATAAAAGTAATTCCCATTAGCTCTGGTTTCAAGCAAACCCAGACAAAAACCCCTTTCCATTCCTTGTTTTCCCTTGAAACTACAGCTTGCTCATTACAAAACTCTCTTCAGGAGACTCAAATGGTCTAATGAGAGGCACATCATGTTCTGCATATGCTGATTTCTGCCCAGAGGCAGTTTCTGGTTGAGCAAAATACTGGCTCTTAACCTGTGTGAGAGGAGTAGCTACAAGCCCCAGAAAAATACCTGTAGGTTTTTCCTATTCCAACCCCTCCTTTCAGCTGCTGGCTGGTGAATTCTGGATCTGTATGCTGAGAAAGGACTCAGAGGAGACTGAAAGAGAGGAAAGAGCACCAGGTACTTGGGAAGACGCTAGCTGCTTTTTTTTTTTCTCCCTTTTTCTTCTTTTTTTAATGATACCAGGCCTTTGGTTCAAGCCCTGTTAATACCTGCAGACTTCCAGAAGATCTGACAACACCTGCGAAGCCAGGCTCAGCACGCAAAGGGACCCCCCCCACCGCACTCCGTTACGTGGGGCTCATGCAGCCCCTTCCTCGTCGGGCAGCTCTGAAAGCCGCCGGTCACGGGCCGCTGCCTTTCCCCAGCTTCTTCAGCAGGAAGCAGCCTGAGGGTATCCTATGACCTCATGCTTGACAAGTCCGTCTTTCAACCAGAAAAGACTTAAACCCTAAAAATATCTCCACGGAGACTGAAGAAAATAATACGTCTGCCTGCCCCCCTCAAAATCACCAATCCTCCCGCCGCCCGGCTGAGGAACAGCCGCTTCCTCCCGACAGCCCCTGCTTTCCCTTCAAGCCCAGAGCCGACAGGAAATCCATTCTCCTCTTGTGAGAGACAGGAGATGAATTTTCCGCAATAGCTCTCCTAGCAAGGCAGAAAATAGAAAGAAACAATAGAAACTGCTTTCTGGAACAATAGGAGCTCCTGAAGAGCAGCTCACCAGAAGCTTGGCATCAACCAAGTCCTAAATAAGCTGGAGTGGGAACAAGCCAAGGACCTGTTAGCTGTCTTGCTCAAATGTAAGTTCGTCTTAAACCTGGAGGCACGCTTCCCTTTCAAAGAACAAGCAGGAAAACTGAAAATACGTATATTAAAAGGAAATTATATTGCATTATGGAGCGGCCCCCAAAAGGCTCTCTCGCAGCCACTCAAACCCGCAGCATCCCACGCCGCAGTGCCACGGGCCACCTCCCCACCCCCAGCAGCTCCTCTGAAGGGGGGACAGGGGACTGGGATACCGATTTACTGCAGGTGGGTGGGAGGGGGTGGAGGGGCCAGAGCCCTTCTTTCTCCATCTGAGAAAGTTTGCCTCCTCGTATTCAGGAGAACATGGCAGAATATCTCAGTTATTTGTGTTACGCAGGTAAGGCTGAGACTCCTCTGTGTGTGCCTATCACACCTGCAGAGACGAGCCCTGTTTATTACAGGAATACCATTCAAGATGACTTAATTCATATTTTAAGCTAAAAAGTAAGATATGACTAGGTCTAAGATAAAGAGAATTTTATCTGATCTCTCCTCTCTTCTTTTTTTTTAACCTTTAAGCTACTTTTTGTCTGCCTCTGAACTGCTGCAACACCTTTCCATCTGGGTCAGGAATTCAAAATGAGTCCAAAGAAAAGTTAAAATCACTTACTACTACCTTGTTGCCCAGGTTCAGAGCTTTGCAGGAGAAGATAATAAAAAATGGAAAGCAAATCTGACATGAAATAAATATATTTCTGCTCATAAAATCCACCTAAGTATTAGGACTGGGAACGTATTTCCTTTTAAATTCCCACCTAGCAACCACCTCTCCAAAGGAGAAAAGAGCCTATAATAAGAATATCTCTGAGATTCCTAAGGGTACTCCCCAGGCAGTGTGCTCCCTGCAGTCACTGTGGCCTCTGCCTCCCGAGGTGGGCAAAATAAACACTGAAAACACTTCGTACGCAGTGACCACCACTGAAACGGGAAGTTACACACGGCCACATCCTAACTTCAGTGATCCTGGTCTCGATTTACACAGGTGGGACATGAAACAAAGGTGACCGCAGTGCCGGTTGTTAGGATAAGCCTCTGCTTCAGCCCAAGAATAACCACCCAAGGTTGCTGAAAAAAACGCAGCTTCTCCTCCAGATCGGGGAAAAACAAAAGGAGCAAAGCTGGGATATACCCAACCGAAAGGAAGAAAGCTGCTCTCATTGCCGCAGATGAAATCCCGCTGTTGCAGACCTGCTTGAGCCTTTCTCCTCAGCTTCCTCTTCCCCAAAGACAGCATTGGAAAGGGGAGGCGAAAGGAAAAAAACAAAGAACCAAAACAGAACCGAAAAGCAGACATATCCACCTGGGATGCAGTTCATCGGCAGGAGCTCTCCTTCCCCACTGCAGCCCACGAGCAGCAGAAACAGAAGCGAGGAAGGTCCCGGCCAGCGTTGGCGAGAGGTTATTCCCTGTCCTCCTGCATTGTGCAAAATGGGGAGGCTCCCGCCAGTGCTCCCTGCGTGCCGGCACCCCTCACCAGCCCCAGGTATCTGGGCGGTGCTGGGATGGCCTCCTGCGCCCTCTGCGACTGCACCTCTCCCTTCCCACAGCCTCCTGACTCATGCGTGGGGCTGGGCTCATGCCTCCAGCTCCCAATTTGCTTGGGGAACGGCCCCCAGCAAACCTCAAGGAGAGGCTGAGGTTCCTCTGGGGAACTGGGAGCCTTGCCCAGAGATCAAGCAGTTGGGCAAAGCCTCCCGACACGGAGTAGGTTCACCCTGCTCCCCATCCACCGTCGCTGGCACAAACCACACATTGCAGCTCAGAAGCAAAAAAAAAAAAAATTGGGCCAAACCTGCACTACCTGCAGAGATCTTCCTGCTGCTCTGTATTTGTTGTCCCTCCTTAAAATGCCTCAGCTGGCACACCGCGTGTTCCTGCTGCCTTGGGACTGAGGAAGGAAAATGCCCCAGAGACCCCTTTGAGATGGCACCAAGGTGTTTCTTGGTGGGCTGGCAGGTCATCAGGGCACAGCAAGGCCAGACAACGGCTGGCAACAGCTCATCCACCATGCCAGCATCCCTCATGGTGCCCCAGGACACAGCCACCAAGCTCTGCTGGCAGCATGCACCCCAAAAATGTTGGTTTCCTCCTTCCTCACCCTAATCAAGGGAAGACGAAAATTCGAGTGAGAAAGAAAGGAAGAGAGAAAGTGCCTCTTGGGCAGAGGCTTCCAAGTGCTGGAGGCAGAGACTGGAGCCAGACCCTTACACATTGCTTCCTCAGCTCTCTGACGGAGCTGGCAGGGCAGCCTGCACCGACCCCTTGGTCCCCTGGGACAGGGCCTGGCTTCCCAAGGGTAAGGAAAATCAGGCGCATAAAGCAGCCTCCTGGAGTGGGATGTCTCCCTCTCCAGGCAGCAGAGAAGCTGCAGAGCAGGCACCCCACAAGAATTTCCCCCTTCTAGCACAGCCTATGCAAAAAAAGTGATCTTTTTTCAGCAGAACTCAAAACTGGTTTGAAGTCCAGGCAGGGACCAAGCTGGAATCTGGGCAGAAAGTAAGAGGGACTGCCAGTGTCAGTGCCCAGATCTCTGTGCCATGGAAAGCCTAAGCGTCTCTCCATGGCAGGGACCTGCAGCCTAGTAGCCAGCATGATGGGATGATTTCATGTCATGCAGTACGTCTTCCCCAAGGCCATGCTTCGGATGACTTGGTGGAGCAAGAGGAGCTGACATCCCTCCAACTTCAGCTTTGTCTCTTGGTGGCTCTTCCACTTAGTGCAAAGAGCAACAAAAAACAACACAAGCTCTGGAGTCTTGGGTCAACTACTACAAAACTGTTAATCCCAGAGTTGCATCACCCCATCTCTACCCTTTGTATTTGCTACTGTGTTCTTCAGAAGCTTGGCAGACCAGTCTTCACCTTCCAGCTGAAGTTCCCCCAAATATCGCTCTTCAGACACGCAGCAGAAGTGATGGAGAAATCAGTCCACTGCAAATGGGCTCAACCAACAGCCACTCTGGTACAGCCAAACGTCACTTTCCATCTGTGTCTTCTTACAGTGATAAACCATCTTTGCTTTAGAAAGGGGGGTTTACAGCAAATTTTATTCCAGCTCTTCCACAGTCTTCCTCCACCCTCCCATACAAAAATTTCATACCACCAACTATAAAAATGCTTTCTGGCCACCCCACAAGCAGGGTTTCTGATGTGGTTTGCTTCTGCCTCATCTCCCCTGATGCAGAGTCTTCCAACAGTAACAAGGTATGAAGGTAGGGGAATGACTCTCAAAAAGTAAATCAAAACTACAAAATTATCCACAGAACATCTTTTACAGGACTACCTGACGCTGCTTAGTATTTCCTTGCTCCTCTTCATGGCACTGAAAGCTGCAGAGTCCTTACTTGTATGAGGGAAGTAGGGAAAAATATATATGAAGAAAGAAATTGATAAAAGTACAATAAAGGTGTTTAGAGGAAAGAAAAACTGCACTGTCCTGCTGTTGAACCCACTGCGCCTCTCTCCTTGGAGGGAAAGGGTCTGAACTCTGTTACACTTTCCTGGGATTTTACAAGTAAAAGGCTTCCAGTGACCACCTGCACCCAGGCGGGGATGAAACCTGCAGCAAAACTCTAATACTCAGGGAATTTGCAATCTGTGCAGACAGTGGGAGGGAGAGCGACACAGAGCTGGGACCTGAACAGGGCAGTGGGACACCTTTTGCTTTCCTCATAAATCAGGATCATGAACCACCATCCCTGCTTTGTGCAGGGTAAACTGAGGTATAGCATGACTATGCCCAAGCAACAGGACCTGGACTGTCCAGCCTCTCTCCAGTTGCATAGCTGACCAGTGCTCCTGAACCAACTGGGGTGACAGCTGAGCGCATATTAGTCTCTTCCCCGTGGGAAGGAGATGCAGGAGCTTGCTTTCACCCCATGAGATCCTCTGCATGCGCTGTCTGCCATGCAAACGATCACGGATAGACCAGGAGGGTGTCCCAAAGGCCCTTCACCTCTTGGTTTAGACATCTTCTCTTTTCCCTTTGCACGGCAGAAACAGACCCAGCATGCTTGATCCACCAACCCCTCCTGTGGCTGCTGAAGAGTCAGGGTGTAGAAAGGGAGAGATTACATTCCTTCGGGACACACAACAGGCCACTACCAGGGCTGGGTGGCCCTTTGGCCCAACCTGCTGTGGCCATCCCTCAGTTATTCCTTTCCAGCCCTTGGCTGCAGCAGGAGATTCAAGTACCACCACCACCATTCACTTCTGCCCATGGAGCAGTGGCTGCACGGGCTGCTGCTGCGGCTCTACCACGCTGCAGGTGACCTGCCAGCCAGTCCTGTATGCACCCTCTGCCCTGGCAAAGCAGCCTGCAAAGGTGGCTCCTCAATTCCCAGGCTCAGATCATGCTTCTACTTCAGGAGAGCATTGCAGCCTTGCTGAAGTGGGAGTCACAGGCTGGCATGCATTGACTTTCTAAACCAGATACGATGGGGGAGAAGTCACCCAAGCCTGCGAGAAGCACGGGCAAACCCTGGGCACTCAGAACCCAGCATGCAGAGTCACTCCAGCTTGGCTGAATCAGGCCCGTAATAAGCAAGCAAGATCACATCTTCTTAAAAGTAGGATTTAAGTACAAACATCTGCCCCGCTGTTTTTTAATTAAGACAGTTTATAGCTGAGTATTCGTTTCAGTAATCCACGACTCCGGCTGCAGCAGTGCCATGCATATTCTAATTACGGCAGCTAGTTTATTTAACAGAGTTTGACATTGTTTGACGTTTAGCTGAGTCACCTTGTTCCTGGGTAAAGCAACAAGGGCTTTCCAGCAGTTCAAGAAGAAAGAGGCAGAGATTCGATATCAAAAGTAGAACATATATCACAGAAATTTTAAATTAAATACAGCTGAGGTCTATTCTGGCAGCTTCTCTCTTTGGGACACTAAGTCAACCCAAATGTTTTCCAGATACAACTCTTTCCCTCAAGGACATGCAGCAGTACCATCTCCATCATGTTCTTGGAGGGTGGGAAGGGTAGGAAGTGTTGTAATGGGCATATGGGATGCATCTCATCCTCCGCCAGTATCACCCACCCATGTATCAGGATATCCATCCCTAAGAACGGCACACAGGCTGAGGAGTATCAGTCACCTGCATTCAGTCAATATCTTTCTAGGACACAGTAGTCAGTGACACCCAGTATAGGAGGAACAACTGTTACCTGCAGACAGAGAATTTCCTGCATGGAAAATCCTAAAGCCGTTTTTCACCTAAAAGCCATTTGCACTCCTGTACAGTGCTTTTCAAGGATCTCACAATGCATTCCAGCAAGAATGGCAGGCCAGCAGTATACATCCTCAACGGACAGAGGCGTCACAAAGTGACTTGTCCATGAGTTTGTTGGTGGCACAGCTGGAAACGGAGCTCACGTTTGGACTCCTCTCCTCATCCCAAATTGGAAATGGAAGGCAACACCACCTCCCCCTGGCAGCAGAGAGGCTGGATGGAGCACAGAGCACTGCAGCGAGCAAAGCCCAACCCTGGGGCTGGCTGCCTTCCAGAAGGCCCGCGGAGGCTGCCAGGCTGCCGTGCTGCCCTGATGCAGCTCTGATGCCTGCGTCACATATTTGCACTGCTGCTTTTCAAGTCTCTGCTTCCCCGCTCGCCCTGGAGCTGGGCTCACCACACATCTGGAGCAGCTGCTGTGCCTGCAAACAGTGCTGGGGACCGCAGCATGCCTCTGGAGAGGACTAAGCCTTCCCTTCCCAGCTTCTCTTTACAGGCCTTTGGGGAAGATCTGGGATCTCCTTTTTATAGTTAAAGACAGAATGGACCTTTTAACAGGCTGAAAACACTCCATTTATCCTGGCAGGCAGTGCAGCAAGCCAAACTTCAAACCGACAGCCAGAATCGTGCAGTCAGACAATAGAGAGCTGGCCCGAGCGTGCGTTTCCAAGAGCACGCTGCGGTCTGGCTCATCTCCCCTGCCATCCCTGCAGTCGCTGCTGGAAGAAGCTGTGTGAAAGTGTGTGCTGTTACCTTGAGGAGAGGATATCCATCATGCCCAGCCCCTCTCTGAAAGCTGTCAGAGGGACGATGGCTGAGGCCAAAGAGATATTTACTTATCTTTTTGGCCAGCCTTGCAGCAATCCCTGTTTGCATATAACCTTCTTTCAGTTTCCTTTATATCTCAGTGGCAACTCTAACTATTCATCCCTTATTGTACAGTAACAGTGTTTGCAGAGCCACAGCATCCATCAATGGAGAAAACAGTCTCTGGCCTCCAGTGGCCTCCCAATTGGTGGCCCAAGCTCAGGCTGTCTGGTTGCACCCCACTGGCACAGCCCCCCAGAAGCCATCAAATCCCTTTGTGCAGCAGAGCATGAGCCAATCTGAACCTGAACAGCTGATGCAGGATCCCATGGGAGCCCTAAACACCATGCCAGTTATTTTAGGAGGAGGCAGAGGTTTGCTATCACAAGGCTGCATGTACGAGTTCCCAGGGAAAAGGCATTTGTTAAGACAGGTCACAAAAGCACTGGAGCAGGTGGTTGGGGAACTGCAGTCCCCAACTGCTCTCACACATCTCATTTAGGGCTCTCCCCACAGCTTTACCTGGTAGAAAAGGGATGATTCTTTGCTTGGGGTCTTTCTGGCCTCCTTCAATAGGGAACTTGTCCAGAAGCTGCATCTGCAAAGGAAAGAGAACAAACACCTTAGGGGAAAAACATGGACTGGCTGCACAGGGACCAGGAGGTCTCTTGGTCTGTGTGTGGTTTAAAAGAGGATTAGCAAAGCAAAGCAACCGCAGGAACCCCTCTGCCTCGTTGCAGGGGAGTCTGTGCATAAAAAGGTATGATACAGTTCGCTCCAAGAAAGGGAGGGCAACTTTCTGGCGGCACAAAGAGCTGGGACGGAGCCCAGGCAGACATCTGAGCCTGGCCTTGCCACCGTTCTAAAATTAGGCTCTGATCCTTGGTTACAAAACACACGCTTCATCCCTAATCCACAGCCTGCCCATGTCGGTGGAGACACAGTTTTTACCTATCCCTGCAACAGACCACCTACCTGGCTAAAAATGCTGCTCAAGCAACTGGATTAAAGGTTATTTAATAAAACACCCGCTCTGTCTTCTTGCTGGCAAGGAATGGCCCACTGCCCTGGTGCAGTGGGGGCACTCATGTTTTCCTAGGGAGGGGGAGATGGGTTTGGGGGGGAGTATCTTCCACTGCAGTCCCTACATGGAGGACAGCAGCAGAGAAATGGCAGCAGGTCTACTGGAAGCCTCAGAGAGCAGAGGATCCCAAAGGGAATCCCTACCATGAATGGCCAGAAGGCACAGCTCATGGTGGGTGTGCTCTCAGCCCATATCAAGCACTCTTTAGCACACGGTTATGGACCACCTGAGACAGAGTTTCACCCACATCAGCTAAGATCTTGCCCCACCAGCTCCTAAACCCTGCCCACCACAACCACCTGTTTATGACCCACTCCTACAGGCTGAGTAGGCTCAGGATACCGTTGTACCGCAGAGCTGCAACCAGTCTTCAACCTGAGGAGCTCAAAGGGGTATTGATGGCTATGGCCAGCTTGCACAGTGGAGCAGACTGCTGACCACCAGTGACTTTTTATGGAAGCAAGCGTATGAAAGCAGTACGCTGACCTAAAGTTTCTAAATGAGCCCCACAATTTCTCTTTGGGTGATGAACCTGGACGGACCAGTGCCACTGAAGCTGAACACTGGCCAAGAGGCCATGCACAATCTCACCCAGAAAGGAAAGAAGCACGTGCTCCAGCGGCAACTTCACAGACCTGCCCAAGAGAGACCATCCCCAGCCCTTAAAACTGCAAGAGCTTCTCACCACTCCCACCCACCCGCTGTACCCTTTCGCTGTCATTCAGCCCATGATGCTACCAATATAAACACCCAAATCTTCATAGTCTCTTTCATTTTCTACCACGTCTCAGACGTACAATGCAATGCTCCATGTCCCTGTTGCTCCTACACAGAAGCCCTGGCTCCCTTGGGCTGGGAGTACACCAAAACTCCTGCTAACCCAGTGACTTGTTTCCAACAGACCAAGAGAGACGTGTCTCAACCCGCGGTCCACAGGCACCGTGCCCTCTGATGAAGGTAGGGAAAGAAACCAAGCGTTCCTCTTACTTGACCTTGCAGGACCCTTACCTCCTCACCTGAACTGGACCTACAGCTCAATGCAAATACGTAAAGTGACAGCAAAAACTGCGGGGAGGGGCGGCAATCAATCAGCATTTAATCTCATCAATGCTGTGTCCAACAGTGAGGGTGTGCAAGTTAACAGCAGTTTTGCCAGCTCAACAGATTTTCCTTAATTATTTTTTTTTTTGTTAACATGGGGGAAAAAAGTCAGACTATTTCTACTGTTTTTGTTTTAAGCACACAGAATCCTTCTCCTCTTCCACTGCACAAAACATCTCCAGCATTTTCACCATATGTTACAGCAAACCAAGGATCAAGAGGAAACCCAGGAGTAGAAGGAACATCTGTGCAGGAGAAAAAGTTAAAAGATCCCACATGTTTCCCCATCAGGGAGTCAGCCTGGTAAATAAATACACCATAGCTTTGCAGATTGTTAGCTAACTCACTTTTCTGCCTACAGAGACATGGGTTTTATTGAAAATGGGAAATTCTTGTAGGTAGAGCTCCAAGTGTCTGAGGTCAACCATGGGCAAGAGTTTTGTTCAAACCAAAAAAAAGAGAAAAAAAAAAGGAGGGGAGGGAATCCCCACCGATTGACTTGAAGTTTCCCTGTTGCTACACTTTTAGCCAGGAAGGCAATTCTCACATTGCTACACATCGACTGATTCAAGCTGGAACTGATACAGTCAAATTCCCATGGTTATTTTTGGAGTCAGAATAGCTTGGCTAATACAAGCCTTTTTAACCACATCAAGAGAGTTGCAACGTGTATAACTTAGCGCTATTTATCTAAGGGGTGGGTATCAGCAAAATAGATACAATAAACTGCAGCTGGAAGAGTTTGGCTAGAATTTCCTAGCCTATGCTTTCTGCCACGGCTGTTGCCTCTGCTGGGAGGATCTGGATGGCAGGGAGCTGTGGGGTGGCAGAGGCGCTCAGGAGGCCATCGATGCAGTCCATGGGGACGCAGCCTATTCCAAGGCAAAGTCCTCAGGAAACATGTAAGATTTCTCATCTTCAATATATCGGACAATATCCCAATACCCAACATGCACGCGTTTGTGCGAAACTGAAGACAAGGAGTGTAATTGCTGCTCCTCAAGAGACCATACAAAGTTGGGCACCCATGGAGGAGTGTGATGGTCGCTGTCCAAGCCCTGACACCAGGCGACACTTGCCACTGGCTTGTGAGTCGGTGCCTGGACCAATGAGTTGGGTCTGGCATTTGTGCTGCCCCCGCAATAGAGACAGGCTGGTGCTGGGCAGGAGGTTCAGAAGGAAACTACTGGCTGAATCTCAAGATGACATGGGAAACCCAACACACCTAGAAAGGATCCAAGCAACCACATAACTGCAGCCCAGCAACTATGCCCAGCTGTTCTCATGTATGCCTGAAAAAGCACTTCCAGCATGACTATGTCTGTACAGATGGGTATTAACTGCACGGAGAACCTGCAACACAGACTGGAAGGCAATGACGGCCATTCAGCTCAACTGTGCAGGAAACCCTTCAGGATGTTAAAGCCAAACAAAGATCAGCAGAAGCACAGAGCCTTCCTTGGCATTTCCCTGCACCCAATTCTGCCATTCGAAGACAGCGCAAGTTAGATCTAAAATCCTAGAAAAGCAGGATTCTGTATCCTCTCAGCCAGAGAGAAAGAGGCAAAGCAGAAGACGAGGAAGAGACATATGCAGGGGAAAAAAAACAGCAATGGGCCTGAACTAAACATCCCACATCGCCCAGAGGAGATGGGGTACCCTGAGTCAATGCCTAACAGCCTGGCTCAGCCTGGCTGTGGCAAGAGGAGACACAAACCGTGGAGCAGCTGGGAACGGAGGGAGCTCAGGGCTGAACCACAGAAACTCCTCCCGGTAGTCACAGCACTTTCCTCACTCAGATGATTAACAGCGAAAGACCAAAAAACAGATTTTCAGTTCACTTAATCTGATGTCTACAGTGCATCTGAAAGTTGAAAACTCTTTAGTCTGTAATAAATCTTTCTCCATGAAAGGAAATTATTATTGTTGTTATTGCAAATATATGCATGATAGAGTATAAAAATCCTTCACTTAATGTCCTGGTTATTCTGCTCTGACATGGACAGTCTCCACAAGTTGTCGCTCCCATCTTTGACAGACAACATTTAATTCAGGGACAAGATTCACTGAATGACAAAGTCCCTTCCTATCACCTGGAGTAAAACTATCCCAACATGTAGGAAAAGAAGGGCAGGCTGGATGAGGAGTTCCCCCAAAGGATAGAGTCTTCAGGAAGACAAGAAAACACAAGTGGGTAACGCATTTTGGCAAACCTAGAGGAGCCCATACTCAGTTCAGCTGCTTACAAGTGTTAGTACATGAATTCCATCACAGCGGAGCCTCCAATTGTATGACCAGTGTGACAACCAGAAAGAAATCTGTTAGCATGTCACTGTGTCACAGGGTGGGGTATCTGTTTGGAAACAGGGAGGGTGTATGGAAGCCGGAAAGTGAGCTTCACACCCATTTGGGCAGCTTGTCCGGGGTCAGGCTGAACAAACACATCCCACTCCTGCTTCTGGCACAACAGATGCACGTCCACAAATAACTCAACACCAAAACCACCCTCCCAGGCTTTGTCCCTCCATACTGCTCTGGGTTTGTCAATAGCCTTCCTACATAAGCCCTACATGGACTTCTGCCTTCTGCTCCAAGCAACATCCATCTTGCTTCTGCGCTAAACTCATTTAGAAGATCTGCTATAAACCCTGTGGTCCAGGTTATGACTTTGTTATAGTGGTCAGCAAATGACCATGCAATTAATCCCATTAAAAACCAAGGGAATTACTCATGTGAGTTGCTGCTCATTAAAATGAGCAGCAAGGTCAGAGCACAGGCCCACTTCACTCCTTGCACATAACCATGAAATCACTTGACTTGCAAGCATAGAATAGGAAGATTTCAGTGGTATCAACTCTTGTAACTGACCTTTTTGCTGAAGTCCCAGCTCCTGGAAGTGAGCAACTGTCTGAGAATTAGCATTCACTGTAAAAACCAAAGAAAAAAAAACTACTCTAGATTTTATGTGCAAAGAATAAATTTGCAAATATGACCCAAATTCATCCTTAAAGGTCCAGAAACAGAAAGGCAAATAATATAGTCTGCATGCTTTTGATACAAATAAAATTGGGAGCTCCGGAAGCCGCCTCACGCAGGTAAATGGGAAGTAAGAGGTGTAGCCAGTGTCCTCACTCACAGCTAAGCTGCTACTATCTCTTCTGCTTCAGGCCACCTTCACATAAGAAGGTGAATATGCCATGAAGAGAGATGCTCCTGCACACAAGGACTATCTGGGCTCAGCAGTGGCGAGCTGATGGCATCTGTGGTCATTTCACATCGTTTCTGCTGTGCAAATAAGATTCAAGCCCTGTCTGCCTTGCAATAGCACCAACTGATTAAAAATCTTAACAAAGCAAAAGAAGCGCCGCTTCAAATACTACCAGTAGCATCTCTGAGGAAAAGCAGCCACGCATCTTCCTGATAATTATTTACTTACTTATTTATCTTGGTTAGATTTTCACAAAACAACATTTCTCGTAGATACAAGGACTTACAGCATGAGACTAAGGAGTGACTTTTGCAAGAGAAGCTATTACTCTGCCAACCACTGCAAGGGACATGAACACAGAAACCGTTCAATGGAGTGATCCTGTGGGATTTGCCAGTGGGAACTTTGTTTCTGATTTGGTCTTGAGATTTTGGAAGTTTGTGATCAAATCTAACTCCCTGAAATTAATCGCTGAGACAGTTACCTGACCTCCACCTATGCCTTACACCAGACTCTAGCTGGAGTTTCCTGCTGGGCTGTTAATTCCTTCCCTTCCTTCCTTGCAGCACTTTTAACTCTTCCCCCAGTCAGAAGATTGAAGTTCTCCACACTCCTTAAAATAAGTAAATTAGGACACCCACATAATCTCTTATCAGCGTGTATATCTTGCTGTTTCCTTTTCAAGTGGATATAGGTTTGCCATGTGCACAGAAAAAATCAAAGCCCAGCAGGAGGTCAGCATTATAATCATGAGAGATTTATTTTAACACACAAAGACCCTGAGGATGACTTTCATCCAAACTCCTTATTTTGGCATGCGAAACAACATCCATGGCTGCAAAGGGACACCGGACTCTGACCTTTGGCAGAGAGATGGGGCCTTGCTCCTCCTCCACAAGGAGTCTAATTTACTTTTGTCCCAGAAAATCAAACCATGTCCAAGAGACCATGAGCAGCAGATTTTTGGTAAGGTGCCGCCAGAAACGCCACCGAGTTTGCCACCTTACTCTTGGTCACTCAAGTGATCCCAAGGCTACAACTCTTCCTACGCTGAATGCCAAGAGGCATATTAGCTTCCCATTTTCCAAGTGCTCACTAGAGATTGAATTTTTCATTAAAAATTAGGCAAGTCAACAATAACTTTAATTTAGCCATTGCTGGACTTGAAAGGTAAAGTACTTGAGGGTAGTTAGGCACCAGGCACATGGGATCATACATCTCGGTGATTCCTTCTCACGAAGATGATCTGAACCCAGAGTATCAAGGTGGAAAGAGAGACTACAGCCAACTGAATCATAGAATCATTTTGGTTGGAAAAGACCTTTAAGATCATTGAGGCCAACCATTAATCGAGCACTGCCACATACAACCACTAAACCATGTCCCTAAGCACCACATCTACGTATCTTTTAAATACCTACAGGGATGGCGACTCAGCCACTTCCCTGGGCATACTTTTCTAACGCTTGACAACCCTTTCCCTGAAGAAATTTTTCCTAATATCCAATTTAAGCCTCCCCTGGCACAACTTGAGACCACTTCCTCTTGATCTATCACTTGTTACTTGGAGAAGAGACCAACACCCACCTCACTACAACCTCCTTTCAGGTAGTTGTAAAGAGCAATAAGGTCTCCCCTCAGTCTCTTTTTCTCCAGGATTAACAACCTCAGTTCCCTCAGTCACTCCTCACAGGACTTGTGCTCTAGACCCTATACCAGCTTCATTGCCCTTCTCTGGACACGCTCCAGGGCCTCAATGTCTTTCTTGCAGCAAGGGACCCGAAACTGCACGGCCTGGTCTAGTGGAGGGATGTCCCTGCCCATAGAAGAGGGGTTGGAACTAGATTATCTTTGAGGTCCCTTCCAACCCAAACCATTATGTGATTATATGATTCTAAATGAATACAGGACTTGAGGTGCAGCCTCACCAGAACTGAGTACAGGGGGATGATCACTTCCCAAGCCCTGCTGGCCACACTATTTCTGATACAAGCCAGGATGCTGTTGGCCATCTTGGTCACCTGGGCACACTGCTGGCTCATATCCAGCCAGCTGTTGACCAACACCCCCTGATCCTTTTCCTCCAGGCAGCTTTCCAGCCACTCTTCCCCAAACCTGTAGCATTGCCTGGGGCTGTTGTGACCCAAGTGCAGGACCTGGCACTGAGCCTTGTTGAACCTCACACAATTGGCCTCGGCCCATCAGGCCTCTCCAGATCCCTCTGTAGAGCCTGCCTACCCTCAAGCAGATCAACACTCCTGCCCAATTTGGTGTCGTCTGCAAACTTACTACACTTGATCCCCTCATCCAGATCGTTGATAAAGATATTAAAGAGAATGGGGCCCAGTACTGAGCCCTGGGGAACACCACTTGTGACCGGCTGCCAAATGGATTTAACTCCATTCACCACAACTCTTTGGGCCCGGCCATCCAGACCGTTTTTTTACCCAGCAAAGCATACACCTGTCCAAGCCATGAGCAGGCAAAGAAGTGGGGTAGAGGAGAGGAGACATCGGTACGCTTATGGGATTGTGTGCACACATCTAGTAAGCGAGGACTGCCAAAGAAAGTGGAAGAAAAGCAAAGGTGCTATCAGGGATCTGAAACTGGTGATGATGGAACTCACATCCTCAGCAGGAGGGGTTCACGGCATCTGCAAATCAGAAAAGATTGAAAGTCCCTGAAGTAGATAACGAAAGGTTAGATGAGAAGGGGGGGTAGATACCAGAATAGAAGGAAGGGTTATTAATTAAAACCCCGAGGAGCAGCAGCAACTTCCCTTCATTTTGAAGTTGAAAACCAGCTGTGCTTCTTGCTGACATGACTGATGGTTACAGCATCATCAGCTATATTTTGAGTTATAAACTGTGTGATCTACAAGAAAGGGAAAGGCCAGAATTGGATTGAATTCTGCCGTCTGCCAGAGCTTCTCCCTGGATAATCCTCTCTGGCCCTGCTTCTGCTTTTGCATCTGCAAGATGTGAGACAGATCTCAGGAAGGTGGCATGAGATTTTATCAAGAGCCATCAAATACTCTGAGCCTTATGCTGCAGAGCAGGAGCCAGAGACTGAATTGAGAGGAACCGGACTCTTCTAAAATCAGCAGGACAGAAGCAAATGGAAAAGTACTATCGGTGGGTTTCAGAGATGCTTATCCTCCCATTTGTGGGTTTGCCGATCTGTAGCGTATTCCAAATCCTGGTTAACCGAAGCATCCAAGTGTCTTCACTTAAGGAAGATGATTAGCCATCATTTCCAGCAAACAGATCTCATGCTGTTAGGTAACATACCAGCACTTAAATGCCAGCAGGTAAGAACAAGCAAGAGAGTAGAGAACATGAGAACCTTTCTCTACAGATTCACCTTTTATATGTCTGTTCAGAGAAGATCACTTCCTTAAAGGTTTGATTTCAGGACAGATTTTCTGCTACAACTAATCAGCAGAGCATCCATGACATTAATGGAAGGACCTATGATTCTATGACCTGATTTACTCCAGCCCAGGACTGTACCTGCTGAGACCAATGACAGAAGCTCATGCACAATGGGGAAGAAAACCGCTGCCCTTAGGGCAGATCCCTCTGCAGGATACAACTGTTGGAGGATTTCCTCTGGATGTGGGTTGCATTGAGCTGCTTTTTATTCCTCCTCTGCTTCACCCTCTCACAGGAACCACAAGTTGTCACAGACACAAGGCAGCAGGAGGTCTGCCTAACTCCCAACCCTTCAAAACTAGCCAAAACAGAGCTGTTCCTGAGAATAATATCAATTAGCAAAAGTTTGCAAAAGACTTGGAAATCTTTGGATGAGGGCATGAAACAGGCTGAGCACAGCACAGCCCATCTGTCAGCTGCTCACACGTACAACTGACATCTTATGCAACAGAAGGAGGTGAAACTCCATCTCTTCCTGAAGCAGTAACTGGTTCCACAGTGCAGCGGGAATAATTCTATCCAGCAGCCAGTGACACTGCCTCTCTCCTGGTGTTACATGATGCCACAGCATGCAAGAGAAGTGCATTAATTCAATCCCTGAGAAGCAGCAGCAACTGGATTTACTTTTATTTTGAAAGAAAGAAAAAAAGCTAAAGCAAAAATCATCGGGATAACAGGCTGACATGCCTGACAATTACAGCATTATAGGATATGTTCTGAATTAAATATAGTGCAATCCGTGAGAAAGTCAAACAAAAGCAGGAAAATGCATATAAAATAAAGAGAACAGACATTTACAGCATGGTGTAATCCCCAAAGGGAAAATGCCTCTCTCAGGTCTGAAAATTTCCACAAGAAATCTTGGAAATCTTACAAACCTCTCAGTATCCAACTAAAACAGCCAGGGGAGGAGAAGGGGGGGGGAGGAGAGACTGGGGGTCCTTCCCCAACACGATCCATCAAAAGAGGGAATGCTGTTTCCCAGCCGAGACACTCGGTATTTTTCACACAGAAATGCAGCTTTCTCTAAAGGCTCCGCAAAACAAGCCCAGCGTTTGTGGCTGATGCAGACTGGCAAAACATTCAGAGGTGCTGGTTTGGGATGACAGAGGCACTTGGTGCATCTCTGAAGAGCTCCTCAGAAAGCCCACACTGTCCTTTCACAGAGCAGCTATTGATGTCGCCTGCCAGAAGCATTTTCTTCCCCCAGTGCTAAATTAGACTGGCCTCGTCTGACTTAACCACACTGGAAGATGCTTGGACAAAGGCTACTTCATACTTTTCCATCTCTCCATGATGATTATACATCCCTTGTTACTCCGGTATCTACAGTGGATTTGTCCCAACAGCATCCCTGGGAAGTAAGGCCGTACAATAATGCCTGTTTTAGAGAGGCACGGAGAGATGAATGCTACAGTTATATGGCACAGCAGGGTCGTGCAGAGATGTCAGAGCCACGCTGATGCCATGCCCCATCAGATCAATTAGCCAAGCTTCCGAGGAAGACTCATAATGTTGGGAAGGAGTGCAAGCATTTTGCCTTTCTTCCCAGAGGTAGCACATCCAGAACTGGCACATCCAGAGCCAGGTGCTCCGGCTGATCAGCTTGGGCACATCCTAAAAGGCTCACTGCAGGTCATAGCGAAAATCCTGGCTGGGAAGAAGAGCTGCCATCAACTGCAGAGCACCCTTCCTCATCTCCTGCAATGTTTTATCCTTACAAAAATCACTGGAATTTAAATGCATTAAAACATAAATGGCAAGAGAACAACATGCTCCAGTGACAGACACTACAGCAATGGTGACAATTGCCCTTGGACATTAACGGGCGCAGGACCAAGCTCTCCCGTAACACTGGCCTCCAGGCAGCAGCAGAAATACATCTGACAGCATTGTCAGAGCAAAGATCCCATTTTTAAATATGATGGTAACTCTAAGAGCTTCACTGAAAGGGAGCAAAGCACCAAGGTCACTTCCATTAATCACTGCTTCCTACATCACCTGGGAATTTTAAAAAATATTTACCTTCCATCCTTTAAATTTCAGTCCTTTCCAGTCAACCACTAAAATACAGCATAGCCCCACTGAGCTTTTTGGGTTTATTGGTGCATCAACCTTACTGAGCCACTCCAAAGACCTCACCATGCAAAAACTGCAAGTGCCTAAATCCTGCCCAGGGGAGGCTGTTTGCGCAGGCAGGGGCAGCGCTGCCCAGTGCGAAGGCTGGACAGGTCAGTGGGAGGCTGCAGGGCTTCAAACCCCCTGGTCCTTGGGACACCCCCGGCAGCGCTGGGGAATGTTGCATTGCAGCTGCACGCCAGGTTCTGGAGGGTGCATCCTAAAAGCAGCACAGGGACAGCAGAATTCTGCTGTTAATTACATACTTGATGCTAGCACAAATCACACACCAAATACAAAGGTGAGCAAGATTTGCAAGCTGCAAATCTGGGTTTTGCCCCAGTCTGCTTTGTCCAGCACTGTCAGACTATCCAGAGAACAAAATTCCTGGCCTGCTCTGCAACATCACGGATTTAGGACTGCATCTTGGGGGGGCAGGCTTGGGGGGGAGCGGTTCTTCATTTAAGAGCCCCTTCACATGCCAGCCTGACTCCTCCTAGGTCCAGCTGCTCCCCCAGAGCAACAGGGGTGCCAGGGGCTGGATAATCACATCTGGCATGCAATGCTCTCTTCTGCCCTTCCTTACTCCTCTCTCATATGGGTGTAACTGCTGATTTCATCAGTGTTTTAAGCAGAAGCTACCCAGCCTACCCACCCCACAAACTGATTTTGTCTGAACCAGTGCAAAGCCAGGCACGGGAACACTCTGAAGCCTGACTTATACATCGGATGCTCGTTGATCTTGCACTCACAGAATCCATCCTTAAGCTTCCTGCTGCTCGCACAGTGGTGACCACATTTTTAACTAAACCTGCTTAAAAACACACCCTTAAATTGGTAGCGTTTCGTGAGCCTGCAAGACTACTCCCCTGCTTGCACTACTATGAGATGAGACTTCAGCTCCAAATGTATGAAACTTAATCCCTCTGTTTTCATAATCTACATCTTCTCTACAGCCTGTTAGCTCAGCTTAATATATTGTCCCCTGGAAACCACGAGTAATTTCAATATTGAAAACAGAAACAATAGCTCCAAACACAATGGCACATTTTACTTCAGAAACTCCGTCTGAAATGGTATCGACTCATCTCCATAGGACACTGCTCATAGCTCTGGGGAGACAGGGGAGAGCGACTGCCTAGCTCAGTACAATGGAGAAACCATGCCAAGCAAAACATAACCACAGGTTTTAACTCCACACTGGGAAGAGACTCCTTTGTCTTCTTTTCTCCCTCTCTCCCTACCTCCAAACCCCAAGATGTTTTGCCTGCGTATCTGGTTCCAAACACGTGTCTCCCGTCTTTGGGGGGATTTAGAACGGAGCACAGACAACAAATCCCATCGCCTGTGCGAGCAAACAGAGCTGCACGTGTAACGGATACCTCGCTCCAGGCCTCGAGGGAGGCAGGGAAGAAGACAGCAGGACAGGCAGTTTCCAACAGTTCAGAGCCAGCTGCCAGCCTTCACGCTTCCAGCCCCAGAGTGGGCCCTTCAGCGTGGGCACTGCTCGGCCCCGGGTGCTGGCTTCTCCCCAGGGTGCTCATCTGGCACGTAGGGACAGCAGAAGTGTCCCGTGCACAGGAAGGACAGACTCCAAGCTGGGGTTTCCCACTTGGGGTTGCAATGGAGGGAGGGAAGGATTTAGGGGCTGAAATACAAGAGCAAACCTAGGCTTGCAACAGCGTGTCCTTCTTACCAGTGCCTACTGCAATGGTATCCAACGGACGGGTTTCTCTGCACATTTACTTCTGGGCAGGGGAGACAAAGTCCGTGGGTATCAGAAAAGCTGTTTCAAAGAGACCAAGAGACCTCCCATCACTCACACAATCACAAAACATAGGCACCTTAGCTGGACACTGAAATCCACACCAACTCCTTCCAAATGCTGCCCCAACATACAGCATGGGCACTTTTCTCTGAAAAAAATAATAATGGGGATTTGGGTAACATCTGAGTCATTAAAGCCCATGCCCATAAGAAGGACCCCAGGGCACCCGTCCTGAAGGACCTTGCAGATGGACCAGACCATAACACAAGACTGCACTGGAAGGAGGGACAACACATCCCACAGGACAAATCCAACCCAGCCCCCTGAGAAGGGAGGCTGGGACTAAACCCTTATTTTTGTAAGTACAGGACTGCCTGAGGAGGTTTGTTAATTTAATTAAGAATGAAAGCAAACCCTGGGAAAGTAGATGGGTTTGGACTGCGGCCATGGTGGCTGCGTGTGCGTGGCTCGGAGTAGGGTGGGCACAACGAGTGTTTACAGGGCCTCCGCGTTATGCTCCGTACGATCGTGTGTTACTCCAGGATTTCCATTCAGATAATCATCTGTCCCTGGACGCGTCACTTGCAGACCAGATGATATTCTGTATATTATACCAACTAATCACATGCAGTATTTGGCAGGGTATTAAAAGCATCGATGGAGGTCTTTGACAACGGTGGGGGTTTATTTGGTCTTTTTTAATCTCAGTAGCTTTTAAGTGGTGCAGGCATATTGTCAAGAAATACTGTGAGGGCTGTGACTTTTCCAAACTTGCAGATGATAAAACTGCTACAAGTTCTGAGGGACAAACTGCACACAGAGGCCGATGCCTGCATCTGGGAGGAGAGGGACTCCTTCCAGCTCCATCCTCCCATCAGGTTTCCAGTCTGTATCCCTCCCTGGTGGCTTTTGTGAGACCTGATGGTGGGACTGTGGCCAGCAGGACCAGGCGCAGCAGGTACCTGGTATGCTATCTGTTGCGGGCAGCACAGCACTGCCTTGAAAGCCAGAGCTGTGTCCAGCCTGTCTGGCCACACATGCAATCCACTCTGCCCAGGTGAAGGATACGCAGGTATGATGCAGGTATGCTCGGGTGATGCAAGGAAAGGGTCCTGGGGAGAGCAAGCTGCAAGGAACAGGCAGCTCACACACAACTCATTCCATCCAGCAGCTCCTTTCCAAACATTTCTGAGGCGCTTTCTGAAAGGAAGGTGGTGACCTCTGGGTTGCTTTGGTGGCCAGGCTGATGTCCAACCAGGACAAGACCAGTGAGGATGCAGATTTCTATGCCTTTCCAATGTTGTGTGACCAGCTTCAGAAACTGGACAGGGTGGACAGGCAGGCCAGACAAGCATAACCATCACCTTGCATTGACCCTGCTAGGCATTGTGCAGGCATGCAGGGCTATTTCTCATCTTCCCCATGGGTTTGTACTTGTCTGTCCTGTCCTCCTCTCCATCACACAAATCCACAATAAAGAGACATCAGAAGGATGCCCAAAGTGTGGAAATACCCCCATAGATGTGTTGGAAAGTCCAAGTCCAACCAACAAGCTGCAGGCACCACACAGCTTTCCTCTGCCCTATCCTATATCCCTGCTCAGGCAGGGAATTAACATTTCACAACCCCCCCTCGAAATTACTTGATGCTTTGTCACAGAAAGTATCCAGGAACACAGTAACTTGCATCAGCAAGATTCTGGCCATGTCCAGGCCCTTTAACCCCTTTGCCAGCAGCAGCCAAGCTGCACGATGGCACTGCGGTATCTAAAACTGGCTGCTGGAGTTGTGAGTCCATGTGACCCTTGTGTGCTCCATAGGGTTATTGATTTGATCAGCCTTTAGTGCCTCAGCATTATGGCTGTAAGAGATCAGGGTATAGCTTCTCCAGGGAACTGCCTCTTCAACCATCTGCAGAACCCAGCCCTAAAACTTCTTTTTTTTTTTTTTAAAAAAAAAAGAATCCCAAAAAAGAAGTGGAGTGGGGAGGAGGTGGGAGGAGAAACGACACACCAACTGCTTTCCACCGGGACACAAGCAACTTGAAAAACTAGATTCCACATATGTCTTATGTACCCTGTTGAGGGTAAGATACACTATTTTGGAGCACAGAATGTCCTGTTTTCCATCAGAAAGCAAGAGAGCAGCCTCATCCATTCCCAGCTACTGCCAACCTCCCTCCATTATCAAACAGGGACAGAAAAGGGCAGGGGAGGGCAGGAGCTGCACACCAGTGGCCAGCACGCACGCAAGCACAGTGAGCTGCTCGTTGCCAGCAACCCAGATGCAAAGTTATCTCGCTTAATTAGGGCTTCCTCGGGGGGGAAACCTTGGCTAAAGTAACTGAACAAATAAATTACACTACCAGACACACACACATACACACAAATAACCTATTTTGCTCAGCCAGGTGCAGACGATTGTTTCTAGCCCTTCATCTGGGGCTGGTGCACGTCTTTCCATGAGGTCAGATGCAGGAGAACGTCACGCTGGCCAGGAACAGAGGAAAATCTGAGAACAACTTAAGAAAAACAGAAACAAAACTCAGAAGAAATTTTTCCCTGCTCCAACAGGTGCACAGATGTGATTATATGTGCTTCAACACACGGGCTTTCAACATGGCCTGAATGTCACACTGCAGATCTAATATGGTTAAGGAAGCTTTGAAATCTCACCCCTGCTTTGAACCTTGCAGATTAGTATCAACGTGGAGAAGGATTTGAAGCGGGAGGAAGATGCTCATATTTCGAAAGCGAGCGCCAGCAGGTGAAGGGGCAAGCAAAGGGGCTTCTCTCCGTTACAGGCAGCAAGAGCAGCCCAGGCTGGTGATTCCCTTGCCTGGCTGTGGGACTGAACAGCGTTAAATAGTGCACATACGACAGAGGCTTGAAAACAGAAACAAATTTCCTTTCTTAGCCATATTGAGACATGCAGCAAGGCAAACTGCCAGGCAGCTTCTCTTGCCTTTCTGTTAAAACTGAGCAGAGGAATACGATTCAAACACCAATGCTACAAATGACAGACAGACTGACACTGTAATAGTATCTCATCTACTTAGAAGCATCTCTCAAATGTCAAAGAAGAAGGCGGAAAAAGAACTCCAAACTTTATATCCTGAGTGTGGATGTGCCCCTCGAGGTGTTGCTTCCAGATTTGAGCCATGCAGAAAGAACCTATGTCTAACATAAGATAGGAATACGGAGAAAGAAGGAAAAACTAAGAGGAGAAAAAGATACTGCCAGGGGGTTACAGGGTTGATTCTCAGCAAAATGCTGACTTGCAGCAGGAGTCGCCAGGCCCAGGAGATGTGCCCTGAGTGTCTGCAAGCAGATGGAANNNCTGGGTTCCTGCAAGAAAAAGAAAAAAAAAAAAAAAAGGAACTATTCAGAAAAGCAAGAGGAAGAGCTAATTTCTGCAAAATCAATGATTTCCAGGTTGAAGAAGGACCACTTTTCCATGCCGAGGCACTTCGTGCAAAGGTGATTCTTTCTTCCACAATGCCACTGGATTTTCAGGTATCACCAAATTCTCTTCCTAGGGAAAGCTCTCTCACATTTGTCTTCACAACTGAGAAGTCTCCAGGAGCTATTACAGTGCCACTGACAGCAGTGAGCACACAAGGATTGTGTTGGCAATGGATAACTACACCTGGCTCATATTCTTTACCAAGAGGGTGGTCAAACACTGGAACAGGCTTCGTAGAGAGGTGGTTGATGCCCCAAGGTTGTCAGTGTTTAAGAGACATTTGTACAGTGCCCTTAATACCACGCTGTAACTTTTGGTCAGCCCTGAAGTGGTCAGGCAGCTGGACTAGATGATCATTGCAGGTTCCTTCCAACTGAAATAGTCTATTCTATTCTAATACTGAAGGCCTGTAGGATGGACATAGAGCAAAGATTTCCGTATTTCTGATGTTCAAGATGATGACAATCTCACAAAATAAGAATTTTCTGTGAACTTTTAATGTCATTAGACCAGAACCCGATACCCAGGACTGAATTTAAAACTCTGCATGTGAATAAAATGATCAGTCTGAATTATCATCACAGCTCCAGTCACCACTGCATCTGGGCGCTTGATGGCCATGGATGAATTTATCCTCTCAAAATCCACGGGAGATGAAAGTTTTTATGGAATGGGGAAACCAAAATGCAAATCTTCAAAACCCAACTTTTCTGTTTTAGTCAGGACAGGGAAGGGGAAAAAATAAAAGTACCATGTTTTTCCTTGCCTTTAATCATCCCAAGAAAATAAGAGAAGGCCAATACACTTTATGTGTATTTAGACTATGTATTCTGGTTTGCACCAAAATATGACACACCACCGTTAAAACTTGCCATCCTCATGGAGAAAACCAGCCCCTGGTGCTGGTGGGCACATGGAAGCTGCGACTGTAACCTTCCCTGCACGAAGCTGCGGCTGCTGATCTCCCAAGGACCGGGGCACAGCCAGCGTCCAGCATGCGCTACTGAAATACCAATAAATTAACAGGTCACCACGAGGGAAGGAAAGAGTTATTTTTCCATTCTGAAGACTGACTTACTTGAGAGCCTGATGTATCTGAAATCAATTTTTAAAAATATATTTAAAGGGCTCTCTTTTATAGAGGGACTTTGTTATGATGTGGAAAATTCACAGCTCCTAACATCAAGCCATGGGTGGAGGGAGCCTGGAGTATGAATTAAAAATAATGTGGTTGTTTGCAGAAATTAGCGGCACCGATTTAAATCCACACCCCCCTCCCTCCTCAAATAATCACCCTGTGAACGGAGGTGGTTTATGGAGCCCTCTGGAAAATGTTCCTCATGGCCTCCGTTCCGAACCCAAAATAAAATACATCACATCACAGCAAATACTTCACCAGGGTGCTGCTCTCTGCTCCCCCCAGCCCACGCCTCCCATTTGTTGCTAATTAAATGAAACAGCAGGTGCTTAGACCACAAGCACAGCAGGGCTGCAGCAAGCACAGTGATTAAACCCCCCTGGAATGTCTTCTTGGAGAGCTGCATCTTTCCAGGGACTGCGCTCGAAGAGGAAAGGCGAGATTAGAAGCAAGGGCTGGGTCGGTCTTTGGCTGCGAGCTCCACGATCAGAGGGCGCTTTCAAAGGATGGGTCACTAGAAATGTCAGGTTTCTGGGAAGGACGCTGGCTTCTCTCTGTTTTTCCAAGGCACCTTTCCAGCATCCTTGCTATGGGGTGCACGGAACATAGCGTGGTCTTCCTCTGGGATGGAGACATCCCCTTTCTCATGCAGTTGAGACCCATCATCCCAATGCAAAGCAGCCTTCCCCACACCTAGGCACATGTGGGCAACTCAAATCTTCAGGCAATAATTAGCAATGCAGTCCCCAAGGCAGGAGCTATCCTAGCCTAGCCCTGGGTGAGGCCAGGGAATAGATGCATAAGAAGCTGGGGTGTCAGAGCTGGCTGGGAAGGTTATCAGCCATGCCTGAACACATGACACATCAGGCCACCCTAATGAGATGTTTCTAGTTGCCACCCAGAGCTAATAGGTGCAAGCCCGGCCATCAGTTTTGTAACAGCAGCTCACTCTTTGGCACGTGCCCTTACACCACAACTCCTGGTGCACCCAGTTACCTGCTCACCTCCACGCTGTGATCCCATCCACGGGTACTTCTGGGGACACAGCACGGACTGAACCCACCACATTTCCTTCATATGAGAAAAAATGGCCCTTGCTGCCACCAATGCCATCAACAAGCCTCACCTCCTGACACCAGAAATTAAGCAAATAAAAGGCAAATGCTATTCTGTAACAGAGAGGGAACTGGAATGCTGCAGCAAATGGACAGGCATGGAGCAAGGGGCATTAAGAGGCAGCCAGAGCAGAGCCCTGTCAAACCAGCTTTCCCCTGTATCCTGTCCCAGGGCCTCCTTATTTCACCCCAGAGAAGTCCTTCCCCTGCTCACCATACACCCCATCAACAGCCACTGCTCCCTCCCATCCCAGCGTGTCAGGTTTGCTACACTGACTTCCCACCAAGACAACCTGGGATGACTTTAATCACCCAAAGGGCACCGGTGAGTGCTAATGCAAGGGGACCCTAAACCAGTTACCAACTGGGATAACACGGTACAAGCCTGGAAATAAACTTATCCCTTCTGTAAATTCCACTCCTGGCAGCAAAAGTCCATGGGACAAGAATACAATCCCAAGAAAGAAAAGTGCTATTTATATTTCTCCTGAGCAGTTCACTTTCCTTTGGTCACTCTGCTGACATTTCACTTCTTCACCAAAACCTGTTAGAAATGGCTGGGGGCTCTGGGGGAAGAGGGAACATGGTCATTAAGGTCTGGCTACTGTAATACAACTAACATTTGGCTCTGTTAAAAAGACTCCCAGTTGAAGACTTCAAAGCATTTTACAAACATTAATGAATAAGCTTTCTCCAGGAGGGCTGATTATAGCCCCCTTTTTATGGGTGGATATTTCCAGATAACCTTCCTGCAACACCAGCAGTTCCCCACTCCTTGTTCCACACCGCAGACTCCTGGCTCCTAATTACACAAAAAACTAAGGTGATGAAATATATTTTGACCTAAGAGTGGAGCAGGATTTGACAGGAGGTTTCTTAACAGCAACAGGAAGGAACCTACAGCCCTATTGCTCCTGCAGCCCACAGCACACCCCTGCCCAGTCATATAATCCAGGGCTGTCCCACACACAGAACAAACCTGAAGCTTTCCAGGCTTCTCTCCACCTTGGAAATCCTTTTGCAAACTTCTCCCTTTGCTTAAGGATAGCCAGGGACCACCTTTGTGGAGCGCACCGCCCTTCACTGCTTCATCTGCCTTATTCCCAGATCCCAATGGCAACTGAATCTCTGCTACCTCCTGAAACACCAAATGCTAAATCCTACCCTTACATGCAAGCGAGATGTGTCAGAGAGGGGCACCCTCTAACCCTCAGCACGGTAACACAACAGGCATCGCAGACAACTACACAGGTTTTTGCAAAGCTGCAGTAACAGCCACCAACACACCAAAAACTACGAGACAACCTGGATCTGGTACAGGGATGCAGGTGTTCACCACGTACCATCCCACAACATATTTTCCTCATCAGGAAGACATACACACCAGTTTTGCTCAGGTAGCTGCAGCACATCACTGTAGTGACCAGGACAAGCCTGGATTTGGATTTCAAAGCTCCCCAGACCACAGAGACACCAAAATGTCCCAACTCGCTGGGCTGTCAAAAGCCAGAGATTAGTCAGATAAAAAGAAAAGCCTGTGAAATAATTTTTGCTCCAGGTGGGTAAGATATATTCCCTGTAAGACAAAACTTCAATCGTTAAATTCATCTTAGTCCTTTGAAGGAATTCTTTCTCTGTTATCATTTTACTTAGTCCTTTTCTGCTTCACTAATTCCTTCACATTTGGCATTTTCCTCTCTCCTTCACACAGTGTTTTCGTGGTTGTCCTTCCCCTCTCTCAAAACACCTGGCTGAAGGCAGTAGTTCAGCAAGTCCCACTGGTTTTCTTAACACACCCTTAAAAAATCCAAATGCATCAAGATCCAGGCGCACAGCACCGATGTTAACTCGGGTTGCAAAAACGCCGCTAAATCGATTAGGATCTGCCCTTGACTGCACCTGGTGAATCAGAGACATCTCTGCATTGACACTGGTGCCTCACGAGCAGCTTCGGTACAGAGCCCTGCTCACACTGCAGGTTTACAGAAATTACCTTAAATAAAGGGATGCTTCTCCGAGTCTCTGGTTAGTCCTTCGTGACCGTGTTCGCACCTTCTGCCAATCAAGAATTTGTCAGCAACTTGCTCCGCTCCAAAGCACGGACCTCCTCACCAGACCGCAACTCCTCGCTCTGCTCGCTTTGCACCCTCATAGGGTCCCAGCTGCACTCAAATGAGTCCCATGTGCAAGGACCTGCACACTGTTAGGGTCATCTGCAGCTCACACCACCCCTGCTGCAGGCCTAAACAGTGTGACCTGCTGCTGTCATAGAATGATAGAATCATAGAATCTTTAAGGTTGGAAGACACCTCAAGGATCATCTAGTCCAACCATCCCCCCACCACCTATTTCCCACTAAACCATGTCCCTAAGTACCACATTTAACCTTTCTTTAAACACCCCCAGGGACGGTGACTCCACCACCTCCCTGGGCAACCCGTTCCAATGCCCGACCACCCTTTCCGAGAAGAAATTTCTCCTAATCTCCAACCTGAACCTCCCCTGGTGCAACTTGCAGCCGTTCCCCCTTGTCCTGTCACTAGTTATCTGTGAGAATGTACCTGCAGATCCCACCCAGAATTAAGCTTTTGTGTTTTGGACCTGGGAATGCTGTGGGTCAGAAACACATCCTCGGCATGCTCCCAGGACACCCTCGTCCTGCACACGTATCAAGGGACCATCAACCCTGCATGCTGCTTCTGGGCATGGAAGAGCAAATGCTAACCTAACACTTAAATGGAGTAGCTTCAGAAAACCACAGGCAGCGCCCAAAGGATCTGACATGCTGTAAGAGTTCGGGTCCTCCCTTTCCCGCATGGATCCTATAGCCCAGATATTTCTGCTTTTAAATGAAAAGCAAAAGGTGGAAAGCAAAGCCTCCAGCTTGGCCGAGTGTTGTTCAAACAGGGCACCCAGGAAGGAGGGTGCACAGAGCTGCTGCCCCAGAGCAGGAGGACTCTTGCTTTCTCCACGACTTTGCACCATCTGCTCAGCAGCATGGCTTCTCTGTGGGTTTTGCTGCCGTGACTGCTCACTCCACTGGAGACTCACTAGTGCTTCCCCTGAAGGAGGGAAAGGGGAAATTGCAAAAGACAGGTCAGCAGTGGGAATACTTGTGTTTGCATGAGAAATGAAACTGCTCTGGCTGGAGAAAAGAAGCAGCATGCCATGACTCTGGGCAAGGAGGAAGGGAATAAGGCAGAAAACACACTCCCAGGTGCTACAGGGAAGAAGTCAATAGCACCCAATGCTCATAAATCAGGCTGGGGCAAGCCTGACCAGGAGCCTTTCCTACGGCAGGCAGGACTAGGCACAGTCCACAGCGGAAGAGATGCCAGTTAACACTTTTGTTTGACTGGTAAGCAAACCCTGGTGTTACAGGACCAAGAGCTACAGCTCCTTCCAGACACAGCCTTCCCACATCTGAGCCTGTACGAGCAGAAAGCCGGGAGGGGCGAGGTGGCAGGGAAAAGAGCCCTGACAGAGCCCCGCATAACCTTTCCATTATGGCTGGGCAATTTTCTATTTGCACTTAAATGCAATAATGTAAATAAACTCCCCGTAACCCTTACAGGGCTATTTAGGACCTTTGTGAAAACAACCAGCTCCTCTTATCGCGAGCCAAGGGATGCGAACACAACAGGCACTTCTCATCTCGGTCTCCACACACTTAATGAAAGTGAAGGATTGTATTCCCTGCACAAAAGCGGAATTGTGTTTCAGGGCTGGGGGTGTGAACTCGGCGCGATTTTCCGGCAGTATAAATAATTGAAAGTTGAGTACGATTAGGGGAGAACGGCGAAGCAGTGGAGGAGGTGGAATTGTCATGCCTGAACTTTTTGGGCTTGGGTGCTTCAGGGAAGAAAGGCCACAGAAGAATCCTGCTGAGGAATTTAATTTTCACACAGATTCCAGAAAAAAAAATAAAAAGGCTGATCTTGATCTGTGGTGAAAGAAGAAATACGTTAATAAAGCAGTATTTGGAGAATTCACTGCCTGTGTGAGAGCAGCCCCAGAGCTCTGGCTTTGGCTGGGGTCAGTCCCACAGCCAAACTGCTCTCCTGTGTCTTATTGTTCCAGCAAACAAAACCTGGAACAAGGTTAACAAACAAGCGGGCTCCTCCCAAGGCTGAGCTCTAAATCCTGTTGTGGAGACCTAATGGGCTATGACGAGACCTTCCAACACCAGGCTAATGGAGATGGAGGTAGGATAACACAGGAGGAATACTTTGAGCCTTGACATGCTCTGCTGAAGAAAGACTTTCAGCCCAGTTTTACCACGATTCTGCATAATCCCTTGTACGGCGTATCATCCAGGGACAAAACCAGGAGGCAGGGGCCCAGTACCAAAGTGTTCCATCACGGTTCAGAATTTTTGGCAATTTCAGGCATGTTTCTGTAAACCTTGCAGGGACTCATGCATCCTGATGCATTTGATTTTTAACATGAAAAGCAATCAACTGCTATGAAACAGCTCTGAATCTTCCTCAGCCGATCTAAGTCAACGCAGTTCATTTGAGAGAACTTGCTGCTTTCCCTCTCTGTGGCTGGATCCAGGAGAGCCCTTCCCACACTGCAGGGTCTTCACCATCCACAGTCTCTGGGTCAGCAATAGGTGTGGGACACAGGTACTGATAGCAAGAACAACTTAAACCAAACCTCTAGAAAGCAAGGGAATACTTCCCATCAAAGAACCCTTTTGACTAATTTCACTGTTCTCGGTGCTTGCTACAGGACCCATAAGTGGAGTCTTATACTCTTCAGGTATTCCTTGAAGGATCTTTGCAGATAATAAGCTTGTGTAGTTCAAGTGGTGGATGCAGAGTTATCTGACAGTACAATGCAAGCTAACCTTTTTGTTCCCCAGCAGAGTGGCTTTAATCCTGTATAAGTTGAGTTTCCACTCCAGACAATGTGAATGAATCCACTGGGAAATCTGCCACCCATTACAGTTCTGCAGTGCTCCCTTGAGATTCTTGGCTTGGACAAACCTGCTCAAGTTAAACTCTTTCTAAATAGTTCATAAAAAATGCATGCATGCAAAAAGCAGGTAAAGCAATTTGTTCATAGGTTCCAAATAATATCCACAGAGACTTTTCCAGTCTTTCCCTTGTTCTAAAAATACTATCCCATGAATATGTGAGCATCTGGTAACGTGGCATTATTTCACAGCCATCAGTTCTGAACTAGAGAGAAAAGATGGATCAAAAACTGGCATTGTAGCTGAACTTTCCCAAATCTTCCCCAAAGCTTACAGAGCTTTAGGTCAAGAGCCTTCAGTGCAGGCTCCTCTCTCGTACTCTAAGTCCACACACCCACTAAAAAGTCCTCTAGAAAGTGGGTTTTTAATAAGCAGCGACAGTCCATCACTACTGAGCTCTGCCACTCATTTAATTTCTAAGATTTCCCTGACTGTACGTGAAGCTCTGCAGCCAGGGGAAGCTCTGGTCCAGCTGCTGGGGCTCAGCACACTTCCTGGAGCTCCTAATCAGGACACATCCCATAGCTGCTATTTCAGAGTTCGGGTCTCCTGGGGGAACTCTGCTTTATAAGCTCTCACTCTCCAGCTGAAATTGGAGCCACTCTGTAACTCCACACTCCCCTTTGAACCCCCCAAGGCTTTTCTTTGTGAAGCAGAGCTGGCAGTCATCGCCATCCCAGCACGATCACACACCTCAGAGATGGACTTCACGCTCTCCCCTGGTTGATGAGATTAACAGGGCACTCAATGGATCCAGGCCTCATGAGATCATGCAGAGCAAAATTCAAACCGTAGCGTCGTCAGAGGCAGCAATTTCCAAGCATTACCCACCTCGGATCACACACCACAGTTCTGTTGGCCCCAGGGGCACAGGCTCTTCTCTTGCCAAATAAAATTTATCTGCTGGCCAAAAGCACACAGTTGAGCAATTCTGATTTATTCCAGCAGGGATCAGGGATATGTCTGTGTGCATCCACACACACGCTCCCCCTAGAGTGATGATGGAAGACGCTTTCTAAGGTTGAGGAACAGCAGTAGGAGACCATGTACAGTTAAAAGGATGCAGCAAAGAAGTCAACAACCTCTTTGTGACACTCCCAATCTTTCAAAAAAAACCCTACTCACTTGTCTAACTATGTATAGAGCCTGTAGCTGAATTAAACATTGTTTTACTTCTAGTATCAGGATCATGTCTAAAGAAGAGCTACAAATTGAATGTTAACAAAGATCTGCCAGTGTTGAACTTCTGCTCAGAGGCCACAAAAGACAGGAAATCAGCAGTGACAGTCAATTTCCTTCAGCAATCAGAGCAGATCAGTAATTGTGCAGCCCCTCTGGAGCGGCTCAGATTGTCATGGCACATGAAGAGATCACAAGGATGAATGGGGAAAAGCTTATCTTCAGAGCAGCCTGCCACTCGATGTCATACTCCTGTAAGACCTTAGAAGTGAATTAGCATTTAATCTGAGTCAGATAAGGGAAGAGCTTCTTGATGGTGTGAGGAAATGTTTCAATATCACTGATTTCACACACAGGACATGAACACCAGGGAAATAAGGACTTGTTGACATCCAGGACAATATCAGCGTTGTACAGAACAATGTCCATGTGGTGCAATGACCCCAAACAGCATCCATTGCAGTCACTGATGCCATGGTGGGGGTCCAGGACCCTGGTGTTGTGCAGTAAGGAAACGGAAGAGGACACAACACTCAGAGATGAAGCTTCCACAGATTCCTGTCCCACAGTGGGGTCAGGACAACCACCCAACCAAAACCCCGAAACCTCACTGACACCTTGTCCAGAAGGTGTAAGACTCCTGTGGGCATTCCTGGTATTGCAATACCTTTTGTGCACAGGGAGAGGTTACAATGGCACCACTGGGAGACTCACCTCTGACCGACTGTAGCCCCCAGAGAAAATAAAAGCCTTAATCCTTTGATAGCAAAATCCATTCCCTGTCATTACAGAGGGGCATGGCTATTGACTCCTCAGACCACCGAGACAGGGTAGTGTGGGTATCACCTCTGGTCTTGCCTTGCTGCCATCACACCCTGAGGAGCTGGCTAAGCCACCACCTCACTTTCTAAGCTCACCCATTCTCCTGACCAGACTTGGACATGGGGCAGGCAGGGCAGTATATTAAACTGGTGAATAGCAGCAAATATCACCCCGTGGCCACTGTGCAGCAGACTCCCATGCTACAGCCTAGGGACAATATTCAAGTGTCAGCTTTACGCCTCCAACAGCACTGTATTGGGTTTGTGGCAAAGTTTTGGTAGCACCCAAGTGCAGAAGTATGAAGGGAAGGGCTCCCATAGGTTGGGCCACGTTCTCAACTGCAGGTTATTCGCAGTGGTCATTGAACGCGGCCTCTGTTGTAGCTTGGCAGGCACTTTGCTATTTCCCCGCCACAGCCCTCATCTCTGTTTGACGTGTAAAGTCTCTTTAGAAACAAATACTGGAAGCTGAACAGATTGTTTTGCCAAGCAAACATTTAAATAATGATGGAAATAAGAATTATAAACAATTCCATTTATTCATTGAAGACAAAGATACTGCCCCAAGCCAGCTGGTATCCTAAGGCACTAGTTGGGTGCTAGAAGGAAAAAATGGTATTTAAATAGCCTTTAAATCAGCTGAGACAACCATTCCCAGCTCAATAACTGTATCAGCTATTCATTTTTCCAGGCGCATCTCAGCTCCCCCAGCAAGCCCTGTTACTGGCAAGCTTGCTGCTGGGCTATTTTCCTGAGGGCAGGCATCAGGGGGTCTTTGCTGCTAAGAGCCAAGCCTTGCAAGCGTGCCTGCACTGGGAGCTCCAGCACTGCTGCCAAAATGCAGCAGGCACGGGCAGCGGCTCAAGGCTCCTCCTGGAAATCTGGTTTTCTGCATCACCTGCAAACCTTGCCACTGCCGGCTGCTCCACACACTGCCCGGGACAGCAGCAGCAGCAAACTGGCCCGTATTTACTCGGAAGAAAGGACATGCCATTTCTCCCCAAGGAGCAGGCGCTGACCTTTGGGAACAGACATGTTGACAGAGCCACGTTCTGTTTTCCTCTGAATTTTCCCAGGCTTGTTTCAGTTTCAATCCTGCTCTTAAGGAAGCTGTGCTCAAACCAAACCCTACATCCCAACTGCTGGAGTAACTCCATCCCCACAGCTCCGTGACTCCCAGGGAAGGCCCTGAAGCCACCCCCTGGTCTGGAGGAGGATTTTGCAGAAGCTCTCAATGTCTGCAGCAGGGCCAGGACGCTGAGGCCCAGCATCCCGCCCCAAGGGAACAGGAGTAGGAGAAATTTAATCCTTGTAACCCAGACCATCCTGACCAAGGCCAGCACAGCCCAGAGCAGAGGGAGGTACATGCATTGACTACAGAGCCCAGATCCCCTGCCATCAATATAGCCCAGCGGGAGCAATGCCAGTAAGTAAAACCTTCCCTTTCTCCCCCTTTGCCTTACGTTTCACTGTGCACTTGCACCACACCTTGATGCAACAACCCTCTACCACGCTGTTCCTCTCCACCTCTGCTCTATCCAACCCCAGCTTCTCCTCCAGCCTTCCTGCCCGTTTCCGTATGCACCCTCAGACGCACACACATAGCCCAACAGAAATACTCCCTGAGCGCGTCAGAGGCTGGGAATCTTTTTAACGCAAACCTCCCACGCAGCACGAGGGGCAAGCTGCATCACGCGCAGAGCCACATCAGCAGCCCTCCTTCCCTTCCCTTCCCTTCCCACGCTGCCAGGAGCTATGTGCAGGGTGGCACCTACGGAAAGGAGCATCACTCATTGCAGAGTGACCCTGCTGCTGTGGATGGATGACAAGACCAGGTGATGACTCTACTCACCCTGCTACAACAGCCCAGCAGGTTGAGGGTTAGGAATCAGCGTTTGCAAACGCAGGAACACACCTGACCCACTGCATTCTTACCTACGCTCTTCACCACTAATAAATTCAGCGCATGCTTGAGCTTGTCCATTCACCACTCCTGCAGAGCTAAAAGCATGAACGGCATCACACCCTCCATCACGGGTTCTACAAAAACAGCCATTACCTTGCGCCCATTCTCCCGTTGCTCTGCCCCAGAAAGCCTGCACCCCGAAGCTGCTGGGCCCTGTTTTCAGGCACAGTAACCCGGTGAAACGCAGGGTGCTCAGGTGCGTGGCACAGTTACAAACACCAAACTGGAAATGAGAGTGGATGTTACAGTATTTGGTACAGCTTGGGGTCACAGGGAGGTTTGCAGAGAAGAGCACGTAACGGAAGAACGATCAACAGCAACAGCATTCGGATGAACTCCGGTCCAAGTAAGAAAAGCCATTACTGGCATTTTTTATAGTACCATTTTTGTTTAATGTGCTCTTCAATGCTCAGTTACTCCATTACAGCACTATAAACAATCAGGAACAAATGAAGCTCTTGATGTTTTATCATCAGGCTGGAAACAACTTATATCTCTTTCTGCTCCCTAATAAAATTCTTGATATTCTTTATTTTTTTAATGTTCTAATTGGCTGCTAGTGAGTTCCTCTTTCTGTGCCACTTTGAAGAAAACCTGCTTAGATCAGCAGACCGCATCAGGCAGATAATTTTTTGCTAACTGATACACAAAGCCAAAGCTTGAACAGAGCCTTGTTTATTTGCCTTTTCAAAATTGTGACATTTCAGATGTCTCCTTGCAGCCAAAACATCTGTGTGGGTCATTGTGTCGAGAGACGGCGATCTGCCTACCTAACATTCCTGCCGCAGCTCCGGCGAGGACGTCGTTCGCCTCTCACACAGCCAGAAACATAACTTGGGATTCTGGCACGTCGCTGAAGCCAGCTGTTGTGTTTTGCCGTGGAGAAAACTGCATTTCACTATTGTGTAAAAGGATCTTACACACACAGAGACCCAGCCATCCTCACAGGAGCAACGGAGAAGCTGTTATCTGAACGTAGGGTTTGGTCCCTGTGCCGAGGCTCTGGTCGTGTTCATACTCCGACTCCAGCACCAAGTAAGACAGGCATGAAATCAGACATTTGGAATCGCTGGATAAAATGCAGAATACGAGCTGCTGGTGTTTCAAGCTAAGACACCAGGCACTGAAGCATGGTCACATTTTCTCTGCTCGCTTCGCTGGTGAGAGAGTTATGACCCAACTGGGTTCATAACGTCTATAAAAAGCCCAAGGTGGTACTGAGCAACTGGCAGGCTGAGGTGGGGACTGGGGTAAGAGCCACGTTTCATACTTGCCAGCTCCGAACACTGCCATTGCTTGCCAGCCCAGCATGGTGACTGGGAGGGTGAGCTGGCTGCATGTCCACATTTCTCCACCTTATGCTTTGGGTAATTATTTATGCACACACTCAGCTGCAAATCCCCATCCTGCTAACAGTCTCCAAAAACCCTTTCCAGCAAGAAAAACATGAGTCTCACATCTGTAGATGTCTCTTACTGCACAGTGGAAATGGCAGGAGTTATCTCTGCTATCCCAATAAAAGTGTCCTTTCTCAGCATCTTTGGGGACAGCAGGAGCATTGCCAACCTGAACTACAAACTCAGGAGCGGATTCTGCTACCACCACTAGCAAATCCATCAGCGACAGTGGGAGACATTGGACGGCAACCCGGGAATGTGCCTGAATAAGCTACCAGCCTTCGGTGAGGGTCAGCACTAGCTACAGGTACCATCTTTCCCAGTGATGGGCACCTCATGCTCCCCTGTTCTGCATTGCAGGCAAGAGCCAAGCACCCAGGTGCAGAGCGCATGAGAAAGCAGCACTTAAAATATTATATTAGGAGATGGCTTTGACCCCGTGCGGTGCTCAGGTGCAAATGCCTCCCCAGGGTGAAAGACAACAGATAATTGGACTTGACAAGCAATTTATCCTAATGCTTTCATCTATGCAGAGTTAATTCAATACTTTCAATCCTATTTACTGAAACGTTGGCACCCACATGTATTCTGCTGCCATCATTTGACCCGCGCTCAGCAGCAGATGTGACTTGGTTGCACAATTAAATGATGCAGCAACACCCTGATTTAATTTAAGCCTATATTTATAGATCTCTAGCGCTCACTGAAGCAGCACAGGGCTGATACTTGGCTTGTTGCATTGGGTTTTGTTTGCTGTACTTCTCACACCTTTATGGGGCAAACTCCAGTTTCCAAATCCCATGGTATGTCCAGTCTCGCTGCCCTATCACTATCCCGAAAACAGCCAGACTCCCAGCTCAAGCATATGTGCTGCTGAAATAGCATGACCAAACACTTCCAGGGTTTGAATCCTTAGGACAGAGCAGCCTCTTACTGCTTGCAGCGCCTAAGAGGCTTTGTTAGGAAGTGTTTTAAGCACCTCAGCAGCTAGTAATGCATGAGCTCTCAAAACCACTGAGCCATGTCCCACAGACACAGCCATTCAAGGAAGGATGGGCTCCTGTTTAAAGAAACACAAAATTGCAATAGTGAAATTAATTATCTGTATGCCTCCTTCCTTGCCCCTAGGCAGCCCCCTAGATTTCTCCATGGGTCCTATCCGGTGTCACTGGCAACACCAGGCACTGTAGCCCTGACTAAGTCATTATAAGTCAGCCCTTGTTCCTCTACTTCCAGCCAAAGGCAAACGAGACACGTGCAGGCTTAGCAAGCCCTGAAGTGCAGCTCTGTCATGGACACGGTGCGATGAGTGGAGCTGGCAGAGATGTGCAGGCTCCAGCTGTTTTGGACAGGAGTGGTGCCTGCAAATCAGCTGAGCCTTACTCACTGAGCATTTGCTTGATTTTCTCCTACAAGGGCCACATGAAGACAAGCAGGGACATCACCAAAGTAGATTGATTATGCTAGGGCCACCACGTGTAGTATCAGGTTGCAAAACACAGGTCCATCCAGTGCTAGGTCAGAAGCTTGAGCTTCCACTACAAATCTGGTCATCACCTTATCTGGAGCAAAATGAAGAGGATTTAAGGAGACGACCTTGATCCTAAAAAAGCAAATGAGGATCCCCAATACCTACCATATGATACACAACCAAGAACCAGGTTCAGCTCTTCAGAGGTTTGGGGAATGTGAACTGGCACCCCCATGCTGTTCCCCGACTTTCATCGTGAAAGGCTCTGCTCCAGGCTTTCCATTGGAAATATCGCTCCTCCATTCAAGAAATCTTAATGTGACTGGGAATCGCTGCATCTTGCTTTGCAGACAGCGCAGCCCAGAGTCCCATTACAGGCCAGTCATGGTTCAGACAGCAAACTTGGGGAATCGTCTACTGTTAGACCCTGAAACAGCTGCTTTACAATAGCTGTATTTTCCTATAAATGCTATGAAGATCTCCTTGTTGCAGCTGCCTGAAGCTGGAGACATTAAAAGCAGGGCCACCAGATACAGGGAGACATTAACCAAGCACTAAGATGGAGCAATTGCAAGCAGATAGAAGAGGGGTTGCAGAGCTTCTACATGAAGCTTTCCATGCCTGCCTACCCACGTGCTGTGGTAAAGCAGCATTGGCAGGTGTACCACTGCACGTCAACCAGAAGTTTCCCAAAACGCAGGGATTTCCCAAAGTGCCCTAACCTTTCCGTTGCTTTTCTAACTCCCTTTGCTGGCTTCATTAGTTGTAAGTACAAGCTGCAATTCAAGGCCCAAAGCCCATTTCCCCTGCCTCACTGAGGAGATGCTCTGGCAGCATTAAGAGCCTGGATAAAACAGTAGGAGAAAAATCAAAAAAGAATCACCTCTGGGAGTCTGAAAGCACTTTATGGTGAGTCTGAACACACAGAGCCTTGTCCCCATCTTACCGCTGGGAAACTGAGGCACAGATCATCAGTGACATGTTTACAGAGACGTGACAAGACCATGGAAACCCCAGATGAAGACCTCAGTTTCAGTAACCGTACAGCCTCCTGCTGCAGGAGCTGAAGAGGGCTGTCACTGCTCACACAGTGGTGGCCCTGACGCAGATTCCTGGGAGGGAAAAGGGTTAAGGAAGGGAATTTTGTTACTTTCTTGTCATATTTTCTCGTGGGGGGAGAAGCGTTGTGCAAGCGGGAGTTTTCCACTGGCGCTAGGCCCCCTTGCACTTATCAATGGGACCTTTCAGGACTCACTCCCTGATTGAGACATCATTTCCTGTCCAACACACTAACCCCATTGATAACTCCACGCTTGATGGGAACTTTTCAAACCTACCAGGAAAGACCAGGAGACCCAGAAGAACATATACACGAAAACAGAACTGGGGGAAAAGGAGAAAAAAAAAAAAAAGAAGAGAGAGAAAGAAACAGTTTTGGCCACAACCCGCACACTGACAACAAATATTTGTGATTATGGAGCTGTGCATCTTTAGCAGGTACATCAGACACAAAGAAGCCACTGACATACTCTTCACAGCAGTGGGACTGGCAGGCCTGCTGCTTCAGACCAGTAAGAAGTAGTGGAGAGGGGGACAAGAGGAAGCTTAACAACCCTCTTTCGCCACAGCAAACACAGAAATCAGAACCGGCCATAGAAATGGTCCACCAGAAAAGCTAGGAGACCGTAATCGATATAGCTTGTAAAACAGGTTAGAGACTTCAGATGTCCAAGTACCAGAAATGACACCTAAAAGGGGAGCAATGATGAAACTAGGACTATCCAAGGTATCTCAGATCAGGTACCCAAGGAAGGAACCTTTTTTTTCGCCCCTAATTTATCATAGTAAAAAGGTTCAATGTTATTTCCCAGGACACAGCTCAGCCAGCTGTGTACATCCTTAACACTGGCTGTGAGGACTCATTTGACATTCTAACCACAGCCCAGCTCCAACTGCAAGCTCCAACCCAAAAATCAACATTCCCCCCAAAGTTCAGGAGTCTGTCAAAGCAGAGCTTTTGTTTCCACTTGTCTCCAAAGAGATTTCATAACCCCAGGCAATTAGTTTTGCTGTCTTCAAAGGCATCAGTGAATCTGGATTACTGCTAAATAGGGTAAGAACCAGAAAGCTCTCTGTCCCCATACAGGTGCCATGGACCAGCACCAGAAATTAAGTAGCTGATGGTCACGCTGAAACTTTGTCATTTGGACTTTTCTAGTTTCCTGGCTTCAGACTTCAGCCAGCAGCTATTCAGCAAGAAAGCTTTTGATGACATCTAAATGCACAGGCAGGGAATACGGCAGGAGCCAGGACACCAGCTGGCTGGGTAGCTGGTTAGGAGAAGGGACTGGAAGGTTTCCACTACCATCTCCATTACTGAACTGCTGTGGGAGTGTGCAAAGCCTCAGTTGTTTTCAGCGACTTGGGTAGGTAGTTTCTGGGGGCCCAAAATGTAGCTCGCTCTCTGTTCTAAGTGCATCTGAAGTATTTAAAATTAGATCCCCTCCTCAATAGGAACCATTCATGAAAATGTCAACTTTAAATGTCTTTACAGTGCAAGTTACTCACTGTAAGCATACCAGCTGCTTATCTTATACCCTACAAGGACAGAGTCTGAAAAGTTTCAAGATCATGACATGTAACAGACCAAACAGGCACAAAGCCTTATTTAAAGGCACGATTAACCCAGCCAGGAACACGACTGTAAGTGTGAGTAGAAATAATATTTTATGTTAGACAAGACAGACTTACCTGCAGGTCAAAGAACTTGCTGTATCTCCGGTAGATGATCTGGGAAGTCAGATCGGACCATGTTACGTTGATGATATAGACCTGTTCAGGGAAAAGAAAACACAAGTTAGGGTGGACTCTGAAGACCAGACTATCTTCTAAAGGCTGAACAGCCAGTACAGGTAAATTCTTCATCTCACTGGCCGCTCTTGCTCACAATGAGGAATATAACTCTGTGTGCAGGACTAACCTAAATTAAAGTCACTGCCCCATTGCAGCCTTTAGCAGAGGTCTCAGGAGAGTGCCCAATGTTCTCTCAGCTGTCCCCATCACCAGCTCCCACTGACTTTGCTCCCCCTGGGATGAAAGCTTTCACTGAGTGACGGCACATTTGCTGCTCCCTGGTAGCACACCTTGCCTCTACCTCTGCCTGTTTGGAGGGTCCCAGGGCCTGTGGCAGGCATGGCTGGGAGAGCTATTCCACACCTGAAACAACAGCCCATCGTGGGCTGCTGATCTCCAACGCCATACTCCAGGTTCTCCTTGTACATAGAGCTGTGACTGTAGCCCTTCCCAGGCAAGATACAGCTCCAGTTCAACAAGGAAATTCAAAAGACACTCAGCTCCAGGAGGGGTTGTGGGATTACAGCTGTGCAGTGCAGCTGCTGACACACAGCCCTACCTGTGCGGCAACACCTCGACCGTGCAGCGCTTGCTGAGTAACATACCACTCAGCACCTCTGGCGCCCGTCAGACTGATTCAAAGGTGATGTAAAGCAAGTCAGCAAAAGTGAAACTGTTTTCTTACAGTGGTGGAAACAGCAACACAAGCCCAGAACAAGTCCAGGATTTCCCTTGTTCAGCCCTAGACCATCCACAAAACAATCATTTTACAGAAACACTGTTTTGCTAGAAGTTGCAATTAAAAAAAAAACAAACATTTGCACATGCATGCACACACTTACATATAACACACAAAAGTTTCCTTCTGACTCCACTATCTCCAAAACATCTTTATTAAAAAGAAAAAAACACACCAGATTCTGCTCTCCCATACACTGGCCTTCAGGCCAAATGGTGTTTCTGTTGCCTTGATGACAGATACACAACAAGACTTCAGCAAACAAGGAGAAAAAATCAAGGGTGACCACTGAGGGTGACTGCGCAATGCCAATGTAATGGAAATCACAGCTAGGCCAGCTCCTGACTCTTTAAAGCCACTTCCAGGCTTCACATATGGAGTGAGATAAGGATCTGGCAGAGGAAACAGGAAAGCATCCCTCCTCCCTCAGCCCCAGTGCTGAGGATTGCTGAGAGCAGGAGCTCTCTCTTTTGCCATGGGATGCAGAAGTGCTCTGTCTCCACTGATGGGGGATGGATCAGCACCAACCTCTTCTCCATCTTCCCCAGGACACTAGCCCATCTTCCAAGGTGCTGATGCAGGGTAATTGCTCCTGTGCTTTTAATGATAAAGGGTATTGCATGAAAACCCCGGAGGGATGCTGAAGAACAGTCAACATGCTTTTCCAAGGACTGCTAAGGGATCTTTCCCTTCTTTGCCAGTAGGGGAGAAGTGTCATCTGACATCCTGGAAACCATGGAGGTCCTGCAACCTCATCACTAGATGATCATTGTTGTCCCTTCCAACCCAAACCATTCTATGATTCTATGATTTTCCTCTTTGCTTGTTACAATCATGGTCAGTCCCCAAGGCAGTTTTCTCCATCTCCTGCAGTCCAGTTTCCTGGGATTTGAGAACTGGACACCCTGAGCACAGGCTGTTAAGGAGATCTGGGCCCTTTCATAGAGCACTGAGGGTAAGGACTAAGAGCCTGAATTTGCCTCAGTTACCTTATCAAACCTATCTGCTGCTCCCACCAGAGCAGAAAGCATGGAGGCTGGCAAAGGAACGACTGCCCAGGGGCAAGAGCACAGCTCTCAGCAAGCCCAAGTTATTCCTCTGCTGAGTGTTGTATTTCTCCTGGAAAACCAAGCCACGCAACCCCCCTCCTGCAGTACCCATATCACAAGGCTGACACCAGCACTGCCTTGCCTCATGAAGGGGAGATAAGACTGAGTAACATGAAGATTTCATGTCCCCTTTAAAGATCTTACCCCCACAAACAAGCCAGAGAAGTCAGAGGCTGGGAAGGAAGCTGCTGTTGCCAATTTTCGGGCCAGCCATGCTACACTGAAGAGTATTTTTCCATGTGTTTGTTGTTGGGGGGGAAGTTTGTAGCTTCACTCTGAGCTAATTCACAACACAAATATTTCTACTCGTTCTCTATCCAACAGCTACTTTCAGATGGAAAACCCATTCGATTAAAAACAGATCATGACAGATGGGAGCTGACTGGGATCCAAAAGCAACTTCAGATACTGTAGTTCTGGCCCTGGGTTCTCACAAAGGGGATGAGACAGGGACAGGAGAAACAAATTATACATGCAAATAAAGATCATAGTTTTTCTTTAATTATGCATCTTTTCTCCATAAACTAGGGAAAAATACATATGTCACAGACATCCAGGCTTTTTGAATTTCATAGCACTTCAAGCTTCCCCACATTTCTTCGCAGAACCTACAAAAACTGTGTGTCCCCGAAATTTATAACAGCTTGCAAATGTGCTTAATCAAGTCCTAGTCTGGACAGGAGTTAATGGTGCTTTAAGAGTCCAGCGTTGTTCAGTGGTGCAGTAAGGGGCACAATACCCCCACCACACGAGATGAGGCTGAGCTGGGTGCTAAGAGATATCCTGGGCAAGAGGCGGGACGTGCTTGGTGCAGGGAGTGGGTGGAGGAGCAGGACCCTAACCCATGGTGCAGATTCTGTCCCAGGTTTGAAATCCTGGCTCTGCAGAAGCTGCCCCTGACTTCAGTCATGCCAGGGTTTTGCTGTGCATTTAAAACAGCAATTAAATCTTCATGAGCCTTAGGTCTCTTCGAGCTTGGCAAGTGATGAATCGGGCAGCATGCAGATGCACTGGCTTCTATTTCATGGGAAGATCATAGCAGGAGCAAGAAAAGCCTTCGATCATAACCTGGAGCTCTGTGAAGTCAGAAATGAATGGGATCAAAATCTGTGTGGTGTGACACAGGTGCAAAATCTGAAATAGCTATTGATTTTCTTTGCTTGTTTGCATACATGACATTGCTTCTTGAAAGCCACCATTTAATATAATGGGGAATAACTGTTTGCTTGAACTCAGAAAAGATCTGTAAAATGCCAGATTTTAAAAGCAAGGTCTAGAGGTTTCAAAAGCCTTAAATATCACATTTCTCTCCCTCGGAGATCAGAGTTTGGTGATTATTCGCTTCTGCCGCCTTCGCCGGATCCATAACCTTTTCATGAGCAGCAAACATTACATCAGCTTACCTCACCAGTTTTTTGCTCAGATCTTAAAGTGGGTCACTGTGAAAGCAATCAACAATATCCCTGGGGAGAATGAGAACAGCAGTCCTGGGGGTGCCCGAGGTCACACAAACGCAATGGGACAAGGAGGCAGCAGGAAATGTCAGATAAATATGGAGAGCTGTCCCACGCTCAAACACCCGGCAGGCCCAGCATCACCCCCATGAGCTGCTTGCAGAGCCAAGGGAAGGCTTTCTGTGGCATCCGATGGCTCCCCAGAACTGAGCCACGTAAGCCACCGCTCCAGCACACAGCGGGTCCTGCCCACGGGGGAGTCCTGGGCCTTCAGCACACTGCTTCTTGGTAAGAGATAAAATCAAAGCATCTGTCATGTCTTGGAGCAAGCTCTCCCTGTAAGTACACTGTTCTACTACAGTCCCTACATGCACAGAACTAAACTTTAATCATGACTGCAAATTACTACAATAATTAATGAAGGTTAGAAGACCTTCTTTATCTATCTGCCACATTTATGACCTCCAAGAAGTCAAAATGCAGCTGCAAATGCCTCACCTTTAAAATCCTTTACAAAAAGAGTTCTTAGCAATTATTAAGCACAACTTAGAAACAACTTACGGCACAATCACTGGATACTTTGGCTACTAAGAATGTTCAATCTTTAATTTCACAGATCAAGTCTTTTTTTTGTCTACTATGCATCTGAAAGTAAAGCTTCTTCAGAGAAACAAGAAGCGGGCCTATGCAAACTGAAGAATATTAATCAGGAGCTGAGCTTGATAAGCAGCTCTTAATATTCATGCTGCATGAAAGAAGGTGCAGGATGTCAGGCGGATTTTATCAGCTGCTAATTATTGTTTAATTCTAGCTCTGGGAAACTTCCATTTTACCCATCACAGAGCAGAAAATGTATTGCAAACTGTAGTTATTGCTCTCTCTTTACTGCCTACACCAAGCGATGAGGAGAGATGACTTCCTACTACAAAAAGCATTCACTCAAACGGGCATGACTTTGTCACTGAATGTCTTGTTTTCAATGGAAAATATCCAGTTCCAGCTGGCACAAAACCCAGAGGGAAAGAATTGAGGTTATTCTCACGTGACTGACTTTTCAATTGGCTTTTTAAAGACTAATGTTTTGTTTTCTACAGCCAGATGAGCAGGAGTGGAAGAGAAATGCCTGAAATGAGCCATCTGATGAGACCAAGATAAGACATTCACAAATACACGAGCTATTGGCAAAGACAAGATTGAAAAGCATAGACTAGAAATATCCCTGCACACATGAGAAAGGGTGCTGTTAACCTTTAATAAGTAATTACAGTAAATACCAGCTACTAGGAAAGTTTTATGAATGTAAAAAACAACGCTATGGTGCAATTTGTATGCAGATACCACCACGATAGCCCCTTTTATCCTAGTTAGAGAACATCAGCTTCTTCAAAGTCTTGTATTAAAGTGTTGGATGTTCGTCCTCCAGCGAATCATGACTGTGTTGGAAAAGACACTCCTTTTCCCCACATTCAGATGGTATCGCTGCCTGTGAGCTGGAAACTTTCCACCAGGGCAACTTAGCATGTGAACACTCCCTGGTCTGCTTCTGTGCAAAGTCAGCCCGAATCCCACAAGTCTTCCAGCAGTTTCAGCTGGTGAGTTTATGTTAAAACAGCTCAAACTGCAGCAGCCCTCCACAACGTCAGCATACATCATGTCCTAAATTACTGGAGTACAGAAACTGCACCAGCTTACTGTTTGCGTAACACTTTTAATGTCAAAGATGTTCTGATGAGTACAAATCAGTGCTGGCCCAGTCCCAGATATGGAGTGATAACAAGCCTGGGGACAGCACTTTTGGTACCCACGAGGCTGAAGCAGCAAAGCTGCTCACCTTTCAGAAGTGGAATGGTTGATTTTTGTTGATTTTTAGGTACCTTCTTGCACCCCAAGACACTGGCATCAGTATCCAGGGTTTCCTCACCTGGATATGTGGGGTTAGAGCCCCTGGTGTCCTCAATTCCCACCTTATACATAGAAGCCAGCGTGGCAGCAGGGAGAATAAAATAATACTAAGCATGGAGAACGCAACCCCTCCTCACGCACACATCACCTGTGCCTTCCCTTGCCTCGGATCGCATTCAGATTTTCAGAAAGTTCGCATTTGACTTTGGATCCAAAGAGCACGGCATGGGCTCCTTGCCCAGCTCACCAGCATCCAAAAGGCCCTGAAAAGCACTGTGAGACCTGGGAAATTCCCACAGACATGAAGTCAGACCCTCAGCTCCAAGCCCACTGCAAGTCCACCACCAGTGCCGTGTAATGATGTCACTTTTCAGCACGATGGTCTCAGAGGGACCACAACTCAGCCAGGGCAGGGCCAAGGAAGAGCTATTTTCAACCCCCGTCTGGAGCTGTTCTTGACCCGGGAATTTGAAAACTGAGCTGAGAAACAAGGATGAGGCTCAGAAGAAGCATGAAATCCAAGCAGCCCCAAACAGGAGAGCTTCTCATGGGGTGGTTGATGCCATGGCAGGGTCCCAAGCACGGGTGCTGGCGCAGGCTGCACAAAGGCACGAAATATCTGGCTTTTTCATGAAGCAGATGTGGTTTCACGGACATCCCTCTACCCTGCTCATATTTCCATTACCAACAAGGGAAATGTAACTGAGAAAAAGCCAAAACAATCCACAGGTCTCATGGACTAATGCTGCATGTATCCAAGCCTTGGAAGCAAGGCAGAGTTACAGTATGCTGGGAGGGAACAAATTGACCAGCGCCAGCGTTCGCCAGTTCTCCTCCGTGGGCAGCCACCACACAGGTAATTTAAGCAGGACACAGCGATTCCAGTTTGCATCACAATTTGCAAACTAGTTTACAGTCTAATTAAACATACGAGGGCGGGGGGAAGGCTAGGAGAGTTTTCCTTCCTTCGCTGTTTTATTTTGTGGTTCTGAATGGCAATGCAAGAGCATTAATGCTGGACTAACGCTGCTTCTCTTCTCAGCCACAACACATCAAATCTGTTCTGTGTAGAAGAAAAACAAACTCATTTCCAGCTCTGAACCAAGTTACACTCCGAGACTCAAGCTGGGTCCTTCCTAGTTAGAGAACCTCACCGCTGCTGCATCCTATATGGTTACAGGCCTTCCTCCTGGTGCAGAATTAGTCAGGATAAAATCCATTTCTCTTTCCTCAATCCTAATCATGAGGACAGCAAACAACTGCCTCAAGCCAGCCAGCAGACATCCCTGGGAACAGGAAGAGGAGCTCATTTGAGTATGGAGGCACCTGGCTAGATGTTTTTGCTGGTTTCCTAGCTTCAGGGATACAGACCAGACAAGTAACAGGGTTGAGTCTGAATGCTGCATCCAGCTCATTGTGCTTACGCAGGCAGACTAAGACAATACTGAGCCTCCCATAATTTTCTCATACATTGATGAGGTTTCAAAGTCCATGGTTCAAATTTCTGTTTAGTCTCATCTTCACCCCTCAAGGCTTTTAGTGTTTGCCGACTTGGCTTTTTAAGTACTGACTCCAGGCCTTCGCAGCGCCTTCCTGTTAAGAAGATGCTAACAAGTCCCACACAGTCAGAGCAGTAAGCCAAAAGGGGAAAAGCCTCCCTGTTGCATTTCTTTGCATGGTCATTTGTATGGCCATGAGAGGCATAAAAAAAGTAAAAACTGGAATTTGCACCCATGATTTGCGACAATAACTTGACCAGAGAGCTGCAGAACTGGAACTGCTGGGAGCCCCACCGCCCAGTTACAAACTGCTTCCAAGCCTCTTGCCAGGCCTGTTTGATTACTTCATTTAGCTTCATTCCTAGGGGTGTGTGAGCAGAATATGATGTGTCTAATTCTTGCAGACATGCAATATCTGTGTTGCATTAGCAGGGCTTTGTTTGTTTTTTAACTGATATCCTGGGTCATGTCAAAGACCTGTCAAGGCTCTTATCTCCAAGGTATCGAATAACTGGAGCTTACAGAAAAAGAATAAGAAACAGGATTAGTACAGACTGGTCGCTTCCCTGCTACTGCCTCCCTGCTTCAGGAAGCAGAACAGCAGTCTCCCTGCAAGGAAAGAGCAGACAAGGGAAGTGGACAACATCCACCCATTAGATTTTACACGTGTGCATGAGGGAGGGAGAGCATAGAATAATAGAATCCCTAAGGTTGGAAAGGACCTCCAAGATCATCAAGTCCAACCATCAACCTAACACCACCATGCCTGCTAGACCATGTCCTGGAGCGCCACATCTACACGTTTTTTGAACGTCTCCAGGGATGGCGATTCAACCACCTCTCTGGGCAGAGTACAACGTGGGCTCGTATTTCAGTTTCCAGTTTGCTTCTATTAACCTGCATTTAATTTTCCATGTGTGATGAAACTATTTGTGAAGCAGAATAACTACATGACTGAGTTTCTGCCATTTAAGAGTTGACAGACGATTAGAAAACCCAACATCTAAGCCTCCAGAGCATAAGAACAGCAGAGTGACAAACGTAAAACGGCAATAGGAACATACAGGCTCTCTGTGAAACCTGGCTCCCTCATGGCCTTTGCGAATATCCCATATGGGTCCAAAAGAGGCTGTCTATGGCAAGCAAATGAAAATAATCCAGCTGCACTTGAACATAAGAAATTTTCACCTTATTGCCTCTTAAATGTGGATCCCACCTGAATTATAAACTATTTTAAACTCAATGCTTGTGTTTTTCTCCCCAGCAGGTGGACGTTGTTTCATCAGGACCCCAAAATACTAGAATGTCCTGGTGAAAGAAGAGAAGCTCCTTTCAAAAACAGGAAAGAACTGGGAAAAGCAGCAATCAACAGACAAAACAGACCCTCCCATATTTGAATTTCAAGTCCTTCAAGTAAGTTTCACTGAAAGATTTAATACAAAAATTGCATCAGTTTCACTAAGTTGGTTTTAGAAACTGATTTGTAGTTGAAGTAGTTCTGAAAAGAAATGTATCGCTCCTGACGGGTATGGCTCAATGTAGAAGTCCTCAGTGCCAGTGCTGGATGTGGAAGTGTGGATGTCACCTGTCCTCTCTACCAGCCGTCATGTTGGTTGCAGGGTAAAGGACAGACACAAAGGGGAAATGACACTTTTAAAAAATTATTTTCACAAATAAAAATAATTTCATTCCCTGCCCTTATTCTCTCCATAGGAACAGATCTGAAAAACTGACTCAAAACTCACTTCATCCTGCTTCCACTGAAATTAATTTTAATTGGAAAGTGTTGAGGCCAGCTATGAGCTCTTTTAAAATCTCTCCTTAGTTTATAGTACATCTTTTTGGCTTCAGCCATAAGAGACCACTCTGCTGTTTCGTCAGTGCTGGCACCACTCAGGTGAGAGCAATGTCTGTGAATTAAATCCAGTGCTGGTCCAAATGGGTGCAACCTGCATCTGGTTTTGACTGCCATTATGGAGTCATCAGACCCATGGAAGCCAACGAAGAGAGTTTCATTCCCTTCACGGTGCTGGATTAAACCTCACATGAAAGCGGGATTGCTAAAATATCAGAAGGATGCTGCCCAATCAGAGAGACTTAAGAGAGAAGCAGCTGAACTGATTCTGGCACAAAAGGAACTGACTTAGGAGATGTTCAAAACAGGATGAGTAGAGCTCTGCAAAGTGATATTTGCCATCAAGTGCTGTGGGGCCGGGGATACAGGAGTAGCTTGGTCAAATGAGAACTAACAAGAACATTCTTGCTACTGTGTTAAATGCATCAAGATTGATGAGACACAGAGAGAGAAAATATGATCTGGAAACTGCTGTTTTGCAGTTAACATCAAATCCGACACATCTTTGCACAGTTATCTATGCCTGAGGGAGGTGTCTCCAAGTGCCTACCTTTCTGCTCTGAGAATGAGGGCCCGTCTATGTTGTACCAATGCGTTTTCCCAGCTATGGAGCACATATAGAGGGCTTAGAGTACACGCAGCCCGTGGCCACATGAAGACGGAGCACACCATGGCATTGCTGACCCTGTTTACGTATGGGCACAGAGCAGATTATTGCATGCTGCAGGTACGTAGCCTTACTTACAGAAATGACAAAAACTCCCTTCCTAAATGCAAAGAGGCTTTGCAAAACCCAAGCTCCCTGTCAGCTTCTCACGTTAGCGATTCCAGCTCTGCACCAACACTTGCATGTAGTTTATATTAGCATGCAAATCTGCCGGCTTTGATTTGTAACCTTACATATGACCCCCAGATGCAGTGTTGGAAAAGCAAAGCAAGGGCCTGGGAAAGGGAGCAAAACTCCTCCAGGCCTTTCCAGAACAATGACAAAGCTCTGGGACATTCCTAGTCCAAATAATGGAAATTCTCCTGGGATTTTGCCATAGAATAGTGGGATTTTTTTTTTCCTTCTCATTTTGAGTAGAGGGAAACAAAAAGTTCATGTAAACCAAGAGACCCTCTGATTCACAAAGCCAGACCTGAGGGGTACAGTACTTTGTGTGATCTACAATCCCAACAAAAAAGACCACTCGAAACCTCTTCTAATTTCTATAAGTTTGTATAACTACATTTTTCATGCATGGCTGAAGGATAAAACTTGAGGTGAAATCAACTGGATCAACCAGCAACACATCACAGAACTGCCAGCATAGCGTGCTGACAGATGAGTATTTGCATTTTCATTGCAAAACGCTAGAAGACCGACTGAAAAACGGACTTATCGTCAAAATTTAAACACCATTCAACAAGCATGCAATGCACGCAGGTCTTTGACTATACTCTCTGCATGACCATACATACCTAAGACTGAATGTCTTTGTTCTCTACAGGACAACACTAACAATGTGAACCCAACTTTAGGAAAGGAGGAGGCAAACAGCCACAACTCCAGAAAGGTGCAATGCTGAAGCCACTGGAAAAATGTATTTTACTGAAGTAGCCTTTGATTTCAGGCTCAGGAGAAATCCAAGTTTCTTCTGGGGAGAAGAGTGAAAGTAGAAAATTATTTTTTGTCTGAGTCTTGCAAAGAATGCCTGAATTTCACTGTGAAATGCCAAAGAAGAGGTAAACATGGAGACCCCTCCTTATTCCCCTCAGTGCTTCTGACCAAGATAGGAAAACTGATGCAAGAATGCTGCGCTGATACATTTTTTTTCCCCTGTCACAGCACAGCACTGAATTAAACACAAAATTACCTTCTTCCTGTGGAACTTCAGGGTTTTCAGGACGATACTCTGCCAAATCTTTGCACCCTCAATCACTGCTTCTTTGCTAAGCTGAACTATTGTCTTTCCCCTTTCCTTCCCTCCTACTCTTCTCACAACCATCCTCCTTTCCCCTCCTTTTCCCACGCTTGGCTTCCTGCCTTCCCACTTGCAGGAACACCCTCTCCCACCCCAGCACGCAGGACTATCACAGACAGCATAAACCCGTTCCCCTCCAATTCTGCGATTTGCAGCCTGGGCCACACACAGGCAGAAACACATGCAGCCACCCTCACCAGTTTTCAGTCGCGTTTATACGGCACGCCAGGCTGTGGGTTCTGCAGATGGGAGAGCTTTGCTCTGCCCTGCTGGGATACAGCGATACTGAAGAGATGCTTTTTCAGCCTAAATACCATGCTTTGGGCATTTCTGCTCAAAATGTCTCTCCTCCTTTAAAACCTGCAAATATAAGGATCCTACAGGAGAAAAATATATTTAACTAGTGGGCACAGGGACAGCTGCTTGTCAGCACAGTGACACTGTCTAACTTCGTGTCCCCAGCTAAGGATTTGGGAAATGAGTCTCCAGACCGTACCGCAGACAGAGGAGAAAATCCCCAAGTTGTGCTACTGACCCGCACTGCCCAGCAAACGAGCCTACTTCGCCCCAGACCATACACAGAGGGTGCAAAGAAAATGGACCTCTAAAAGGACGTAAAATGTGGGGACGTGGCTATCATCCGTAGCTGTAACCATACTGCCAAAGAACGCAATCACCAAATCAGCTCCCAAGCCTGGCTCCTTCACTGGCATCGCCTCAGCTTCCTGCCGTAAGCCTGGACCCCCTCGGTGCAGGGGAGAACATCATCCCCAAGTGATTTTCAATCATCATGGGCTGGGCTTTGTTGCTTGCACAGCTTCCCTCCAGAACAAATTCCATGTTTCCTCTGGAGACACACAGTGCTGTTTGGTAAGGCACTTTCTGACAGAGCTGCCAGGGGTGGCAGTGACGGTGACCACACTAATTTCTGCTCATTTACCTATCACAACCCAGCCACAAGCCACACATACCCCGGGAGTTACTCATTTTTGGAAGGAGAGCGTGCAGCTGCAAGTCAGCATGTGTCACCTTAGAAATAAGCCTTTTAAGGCCATGGATATATTATATGCTCTATCAAAACCAGTAATAAAATATGAATCAGCAAAATGACTGTATGCATTTACATTTCTGTCAAATTCAGGGTTTACAGTGCCTTGGAACAATAAACAAACCTCTACCTTTCAATCCCCAAGCCTGAATATTCTCCCACTCATAGCCACTTAAAGGGAATTATTAATGTTCCACAGTGAGAAACTCTATTAAATCTACTTAAGTGACCACCCAAAGTCCAGAAAAATTACTGTCTGTAACAGCAGGCTTTCAAGAACTAATACAGCTGTACTCGACACATACAGCATCTGTGGACAGCAGGAATTCTCTAGGCAGGATTTGGGGAAAAAGTCCTAGTTTTATGTATCCTGAAGTTGAGACCTCAAACTAATCAAAGCTACTCATCTCAGATGTTTCTCTAGGTAAGTGGCTAGGATAGACATCCATCTCTGGAGTTGACTCTTCCACTGCCTGCAGGAAGATCCTGTGCTAGACAGACATCTGATGTCTACGAGGCTGAAGTTAAGGTGGATGTACAGTAAGGAAAGGTATACATGGTGTAGAGACACTCAGATCAGCACTGACCTGTGTCTCCTCCACGATGCAGCAACACCAGTCCATGGTGGTCCACCAAGCAGTGTGGCTGGGTCAGTCCCACTTACACTGAACAGCCCCACGTCTTGGCAGGGCATGTTAGCCCCAGCACAGCATCATTGGGACGTGGCTGCTCTGCTCAATGGGACCTCTGAACCAGCCCCACCGCACACCTCAGCCACAGCCACCAGGTCCCACTGCTAGCAATGCAACGCTTCCAAGTGCCAGATCCTTTTAAAAATGAGAATTTGACTCCAACCCTCACTCAGAGGATTCAAAGTTTTTAACCTTGGTCCCCAGAGCGATTTTAAATTCCAATTTATGAAGTGCTAACACAGGAAGGAGCTGGAGGCACCACTATAATTTACCATGAAGTAGATATGCAAAGATAATAATCCTGACAGCAGGCCAGGCCTGACTGCCAGCGCACCAATGGCCCGTGCAGGCACAGCATGGATCAAAGTCAGCTCGCGTGTTCAGTGACCATGGCCAGGCAGCAGCTTCTCCTCGTGCAGCCTGGGAGGAGGACAGCAATTTTTTTGGAGGTGCTTCCTCTTTGGCTCGGCTGCCGGTTTCAGAGCAGCACGCTCAACATGCGGCTGCTTTGCCAACACACCACCAGGAACAGGCGCACGATAGATACGGCTGATGGGTTGGGCAGTCAGTTTGGCTGAAGGGCACAGAAATGTTCTGCCACCCTGGAGGTGACCTGAGAGACAGACACGCAACAACTTTTGTCCCATCCAAGGGCAGCAGATGGATTACTCCCTCCCTGAAGCAAGCTGCAGGATGAATGCATCTCCTGCCAAGCCTTTTGTTAATAACGATCTGATTTGAAAATCCTTTCCCTAAGCATTTGCTCTCACAGAGCAGATTTGAAGCAGAAGACTGAGATAAAGATGGATGTGCTCAACAACTTCGTGACCCATTTCAGACTTCAGACCTTGCCTGCTGTTTCCAGGCACCAATCCTTAGTGCCCCAAACGTTTCCAGGGGGTAACAAGAGCAGTGCAGACACAACAGAGCAACGTGCAGCTTACTATAGTACCTCACATGTCCTTGGGTTTTTGCTAGGACCCGGGATCTGCTTACTGGTAAGGATACACTGAAGTCAACTTGGATTAGGGAGATGCACGGCCTGCCCCAAACAGCCACAGTTTTGGCTGCCAAAGGGAAAGATGGAACAAAAAGCAGCAGAGGGAGAGCCAAACCCTGCAGCCCTCTCCATGCAGCCATCTCTGCTTCAGGGTTGAGCTGGCCAGAGGGCAAGCCAAGCCGAAATCATTCACGCTACGTGTGCAGGGCACGAAGCGGTCGGCTGAATGCCACAAAATGCATGAGGTGTGAATTACAGCATCATAATTCACGTCCTGAAGTGTCTCATTGCAAAATGGCTCAGGGCAGAGCTAGGATTTTTTTTCAGTGTTGTAATTCCCCTGCCTCTTTTCTCTCCCCCGCAACCTCCCCCGCAACCACCCTTGAAGTAGAGATATATCCAAAGAGGATCAAATCTCACCCTCCTCAGCCCTGTGAAACGTGAGCAAAACTAGCAGGGCTTGGCCCACTGTGCCTTTTCTTAAGGCTTCAATAACATTAAACTAATGCTCCTCAAATATAAACCACTTGTTGCCTTGGAATAACATGAAGACAGATGCAAAGTCACCCAATTCATGGATGGGTGCTACCCGCAGCCTCTGGTAAGGGCCACAGCATCCCGTGCTCCAGCAGAGTGCGGCCCTTTCCATCCACCTCCATGCACCGCCCTGCACCAGGAACAGATGAGCTGCCATGCGAATGGAGGCGAGATGCAAAGGAAGGTACCTGGGTCCAAGCCTCACAGTCCCCATGTGCCCAACTCTGCCTGCAGCCAGCTGACATGAGCTGGCTCTCCACCGGGATGTCCCCAGGTAAAAACGAACCCTTGATCATGCACCAGCAGATGCAGGCTGTTAAATGAGAGGGGCCACTTGCTCCAGAATTTGTCCTGGTCTGCCTCAGGCAGAAGGAATAGATATCCTGGAGATTCCCTAGGCACAGTAATGGGGCAATTCATCGCTCTGGAGGCCAGCAGGATGGCTTCCAAGGTTAAAAAAAAAAAAACAAACCTGAGGCAGGGATCTGCCCCCCCATCAGCCAAATCCCACTGAGAGCAGCAAGCAGGGAGGAAGTCTCCCACAAGACACACCAAATCCTGTCTGACACAGCCACCGTGGCTGCTCTCATTTGAGGAAAGAGACAAAGTCAGACAAAGTGAAGGCAGGAGCTCTTCCAGATGAGAAAGTCACAGGCTTGGATGCCAGAGACACATCATTAGGCTCCCACAGTCTCTCCTCTCTGTCAACCATCCAAATTGCTCTTGAGGCTAAGTGAAGGAGGCCAGTTGGAAAACTGACTGGTAGTTTCAGTGGGGGATAACCATCAGCCCTGAGACATAGCTGACCACAGGGCAAAACCACTGCTCCCATCAGCATTCTCCAGGAGTGTCTCAGCAAGCTAGGACTGCCCTGAATGGCACAGGCCAGAGCAAATCCTGGGCCTCCACACCTGGGTCCCACATTGTCTGTGCTCCAGAGAAAGCAATTTCTGCTTCCCTAGGCTACCTGTGAGGCTTCTCCACCAGTAATACAAAGACAGCTGAAAAGTTCCTCATGGCTTGCAAATACAGAGGCAAGTCTCACCTGATGGTGAGATGGTGATCTGATGTTTCCAGTTCTTCACGGTCACAAAAAAAATCTCAGTTCTAAACACTGAGATGATGAGTGTTTTACTTTAGTCCCATGGATAAATGTCATCCACTCAGGAGAGGAAATCTTCCTGGAAAGTGTAGGGCAGAGACTGAACAGTCTGTGGAGATCACAACAGTGATCCCCTGGAGGCTCAGCCTGCCAAGGCACTGAAAGACATGCTACACTTCAAGAAAGGGTGTAAATTCCCAAGATTTCAATGGGATCTAAGCCTATGCTTAACTCGGTTGCTGACTTGCAGCCTGTGACTGTCAAGCTCTTCCTCTTTGTCACTTTGTTCAAAGGAGTGACAAATTAGAGCTCCTGGCCTTGTACAACTTGATTTGCAGGCTGTGTTGAAAATCCTAACTCTTGGTGACTATCATCCTTCCACCATAACTTTGGGCTTTCCTAAAAACAGGCCCATGCACTCAGTCTATGACCCTGAACAAGTGTGACGATGCTCTTCCAGCCTTGCACGGATGAGCAGGACACCCTCCATCCCAAAGTCTCCCCAACTGCAGCACACATGAATTGCTCCAATACCCTCATTTCACGTATCAGTTACATCCTTCCAACTTCCATCTGGAAACGACTAAGTCCTCTCCAGATTGGCTCACTTCTTGCCACAGTTGCAGCAGTCTACACCTATTTCCAACCATTGCTAAACCACCCTAGCTGTGGATGCCACACTGCCAGTCGTTCAGCCTGGGGAGGGCTCTGAAGCAGCTTCTCCACAGTGGCAAGAAAGCCAGGTCATGATTGCAGTCACTCGGCAACCAGAACTCCTTGGAGAAGCTGCCATGTGGCTTTGGTCTGTCAACTGCACTGCCTCTTAACTTGGAACCACAAAGAGCCACAGCCAGCAAGCATGTCACCAACTCTCCAAGTCAGCAAATCACTATCACAGTGAGAAATCATGCATCCAAAAATACAGAAAACAGAAAAATGTCACACCTCTTCTAGTTGACTAGCCCCATTTCTGTCCCACGGATTTAAGAAGTGGGACAGGAGAAAGAGACTAAGGGTTTTTTCAGGTATTCAACGAAAACCCACCTATGGGAGAGGAGCACCAAATCCCATCTGCAGACCTTGCCACTCAACAGGTCCACCAGTCCACTTGGAAACACCTGCCGAGCCAACGGGATGGCGAACTGCCTTCTCGCTGACATAGGAGCCCTCCTTAGCTCAAAAACTGACTCCAAAACAACACTGAACTGCAAATCTCCTTGGCAGGGTAAATTATTGAAGCATGATTTAAAAGTGAGCTCTGAAGCTAGGGAGCTCAGCCAACTCCTGCATCTGGCCACAATATTGAGAGTCAATCCCCCAGTTAATAACCTTAGACTCCATCGAGGTGTGACATTAAAAAACAATCCAAATAATATCCCAGCCATGTCACTTTATTCTTTTTCCCCTTGAAAGGGCACCTGGCATGCAATGCTTGGGTTTTCCCTCATCCCAGGGAAACCAGCAGCAACATTTTCCAAGGGTCTCCCAACCAGGGAGTGGAAGGGATGCAGTCAGTTCATGCATAGCTCCTAACATTTTTCCAACCAGCTGGACTCCCCTCCCTCCCTTTCTCTTCTCTCTCTCTCTCTCATCGAGAAGCACAATTGCTACAATCAGCCTGTGGCTGGGGAGGAAAGGAAATGCCATTTCCATCACTGCTGCTCCAAAATCAGCAGCTGACAGCGGCAGACTGCAACGCACCCACAACCTCCTTTAGAAAGGTAAAGATGTCTCTCCCACCTCGCATACAAAAACTCTTCAGGAACAAGGGTCTCAGTGTGGACCCATCTAGCTATGGAAACAGTCTGTAGATCTGTTTCTAAACCCAGCTCAAGCGGAGCTTCCTCCACATCCATGTTCTTGCATGTACCTTCATGACCTCTTTAGAAGAGCAATTTCAAGATCATTTCAGTAAAACACCATTCCCCGTTTTCAGGTTGACACAAGCTGAAATTCTCTTCCAACTTTGTGTTCTTGTGATTTTTTTCCAGCTACCGAGAAACTGTCTTCTCCCCAGAGGTAACTGTTGAAATAGGCTTGGATATCTATCACAGCTCCATCAACCTTACCAAACCTCTCATCACAAAACCAGGTAGGACTCATACCAACCCAAACAGCATCTAGACTTTAATTCCTACCTTCAAGGACAAAAGCCACTGATGCCAGTGGGATGGATGCGAAGATGGAGACCCTGAGATGCCCAATCTGAACTGTATCTGTGAAACATTACAGAGTTCTTTCCTAAAGGTGAGAACATGGCTTTAGAGAGAACCATAGCATTTTCAGAGGAAAACTGAATTGAAGCTACACCACTGAAATTGAGTCATTGCTCCAAACATGTTTGGAAGCTCCGCTCCAAGAACCAATACAACCATGTCACTGGCTCAAAGCTGAGGGGATAGCATCTGGAGGTGAGGGGAGTGAGAGAGGTTTTTCCAAGAAGGGAAGAAAAACACTTCAGGGAAACTTTTCATTTAGGACTTAAAAACCTGTGAAATGAGGAGGTGAAATGCAGAGGGAATTCACAAGGAAATACACCTTGGGAACACCAGCATCAGCACCCACAGCTGGGACAGGTAAACTTGCCAGTTCCAGGCACAAGACAGAAGAAAAAATGTTTTCAGGCAAATTTTTTTTTCCAAGAAAAGAGCGCAACATAAAATACTGCATTTTCATACCAAGTTTATTTCAAGCCTTGGGCTGCAGGCAGTGCTCTCCTACTGACTGCCAAGCTGGCTACCGTGCTCCTCTTCACTCTGCAATAGTTGTTTGATTGGCAAGATACTATTTCAGAGCTCTAAAACCCTCCTGGAACATGCTCCCAATAAACTGAATTCCTTTTCTAACTAATCATTTTATTTGCCTAATTATTAGCAGCACTTGGAACAAATTAGAAACCACATGCAGAACCCAACAGGGTTCGGTCCCTGCCCAGCAGCTGTTTATACCCTGCCCTGTGAAGGACCAGGACTGAGGTCTCCAGCTCAGGTCTTCATGCTGAGGCTGGGCAGCAGAACAAGCAGAAGGCTACCGGGAGCATGCTGGGGAGCTGCCTGCTTGATGTATTCCTAAGGTTAATAACATCTGACTCATCTTCTATGTTCTACCTTGGCCTAGAAAAGATGCTCTCTTTGGGTACTGGCCTTTAAAGAGCAGTAAGTCCTGTCTACTCACTGCAAGATAGGCAAGTACACTCTTATGGGGTGCAACGTCCCTCTGCAATGAAGAAGTCGCCCTTTGGCAGGAATGAGGCAGAGCAGTAGCTGTAATTTCCCTGTACGAAGCAAACAGAAAGCACGTCCTTTGCATTTCTCTAGCAGCAACCAGAGGCATAATCTGGATGCAGTATCCAGGAGACTGAACTGCTCTCCAGCCCTTATGGAAGCAGCACCATAAGGGCAGGTCTAGTTAAACTCAGCTAAAACCCATTCTAGGGGCGCCTTAGAGCCGAGATTAAAGTTCAGGAGTCAGAGGACAGTTATTCACAGAAAGGAAGGACAAACAGCTTTGTGAAGCAAGTACCAAGGGTACATTTATACTTAAATTAACGATCTTTCAAATAATACTGAAATAAAACTAATACAGGCCAGTATTAAGAGGGCATGTTGCTGAAATGCAGCTGCAGCATAACAGTGCACCCCACTCAACCAAAGCTGCCCCTCCAAGCAGCAGAATAAACTCCATGGAGCCCCTTTGTGACACACTCAAATCCTATGGGATATAAAAAGCCCATTGAGTCGCCTGGCATGGGGGGACAGCAGCTCAATCACGCACAGGGATCTTCTCTTAAAACACTTCTCCTCTCCCTCTGTGTGCAGGCACACAGGCACACGCGGTCTCCCAGCCCAGCGGGGATGGGATATCCCAGTATCAAACACTTCAGAAAGTTCAAACACTAGTCACGCCTGATGGGAAGAGCAGCACAAGCTTCAGCATCACAGGGGGAAAGATGGTCTCCTGCGTGCCGATCCCCTCCTTCTCCATCTCCTCTCCCATGGAGCCTGAGGCAGTATTTCCACTGAAGTCCTGTGTTTCCATACGCCAGGTTTGAGGCTCAGGGCAAAGGCAATCCTGGGACAGACCTGCTCTGCGCAACGTGCAGAGGGCAACAGAGATGTCCCCAGAACAGGGAACGTGAGCTTTAAAATAATCTTACGGGGGGGAAAAAAGGACGATATCCTGAAGCATAAAACCACTTTAAGCACATTCGTTTCGCAGTTGCTAGAATATAAAGCCAAGCCCTGGCGCTCTGCCAGCCAGTCAGTATTTTTATGACCCTATCAAAGCACATGATAAAAACAAAAAGCTTTAAGGGTCAAACTCAGTGCTGGGATTAGTAACCAGGCTGAATAGCGTGATACCAGGTCCGAGCAGGATCCTCTGATCACACGCACTTAAACCACATTTGTTTTCTTACACAGACAGCAGCCCTGCCTGAAACCCGTGTGCCAGATTCCTCCTTCAGCCCGTTCAGGTGGGGAGGGCTTTGTGCAAAACCTCTAAACCCTCTTCACAGAGCCTGCAGCTGTCTCGAGTCACGTACATCACCCTGAGGAGCACCCTGTCCGAGCCCTGCCCTCATGGCTATTTCGGTCCCCTACTGCAGACGGTGCCCCTGCCAGGGCTGCTCCCCACAGCAGCGGAGCGTTGCCCTGCATTAAGCACTATGCAGGGTACGACAGCTTTGCAGGTTGGAGCCTGCAAGCACCAGGAGAAGAGAAGGGGTCCTTTCTGAGTAGACTTCAGGTTCTCACCAAGAGGGCTAAAGGCAGATATATTTCATCTATTCAGTATAAGGAATCAGTCAACTTGTGCCAAGGGATTTAGCAGAAGCAGCAGAGATCAGGAAAGACCAAAGGGTCCTTTCATGCTACTTCAGAAACTGTTTGTTGAGAAAGGGCACCCATCACAGAGTGGGAGATCCTGACCCCAGCATCGCCCACAGAAACTCAGTGACCACTGGCAGCAGAGACACCCTGAACGAGTCACTTGGGAGCCCTGCTCAGACTGTGGCCGGTTTCCCAAAGCCAGCACGCTCACTGCAGGGTTACAAGACAGTTAGACAGCTGGGATGCTACTTGCTGCCACTGCTGCAGCCCAGAGCACAGAAGGTTTGCGGTAGCTCCAAGCTGAAATGCCTGGAATTACAAACCATCAAAGACACCTCCTCACCCTGTGGGTACCAGCACTCTGTGCCTCTGTCACCTTCATCCTGACAAGGCAGGAGGCAGCAATGACAGGCACGTGAGCCGGGCAGAGGGATGGGGGCACTCATGGGTGGTGGCATGTCCCCTGCAGCCTGGCAGGACACGGTGCCACCTCCTGCCATTGCAGTCCCCTTCTGCACAGCCACAGAGCCAGAACGTCCAACGCAGACCTTACTTTCAGCTGAATTTCTCTTTTATCCAAGGAGACAGGAGGCTCCCCTATCAAACAGTCTCCAAGAGTGAATTTTAATGGAAGAGATCAGAGAGAAGCTTAAAGCTCCGGTTGTTTGTTTTAAACACTGGATGTTCTCTTGGCTTGGTTATTTTGGCCATTGGCTAAGCTCCCAATTATGTTACACATAGAGATAATTTCTTCTTTTCTATGGCAAGGCTGATCAAAACTGGGAGTGATTTCCTTCCAAAATATTTTTTAACTAAATAAAATGACCTATTTGTTGCATTCAGTATTTTTCAGTGGTGCTTTTACTTTCTGCACAAGATGCAGTGTTTTATTCTAGATGATTTATACTCAAACAAAAGCCTTTTTCCCACCTGTCTTTCAGCAGGAAACATGTCCTTTTTTAAGGTATTAGCATTGATTGAACATGAACTGCAATGACAATTCTTCAGTTTGTGTTATTTCACTAAACCAAAAGTTTAAAATGCACATTTTTTTAGCCACAGTGGTTTTAACTGCAGACAGGAATTCTCACAACAGGAATTAAGGACAATTTGGGGACTATGTTATGCACAATGGAGGTTTTTGATCAGTACACACCACTGTGACTAGTTTGCACATAACAAAAAAATTACAGTCGGAAAAAAACACTGAGGGAGGGAACCATGACTAAAAAAAGAAAAGCCTGCTCCCCCTTGTTCGAGCCATCCACCACCTATCACTCACGTCCCTAAGCTCTGACCTTTTTTCACATAAACTGCCAAAGAGGTCTCATCCTGCAAAGTGCTGAGCACACTCTACTCCCACACACGTCTCTCCGTCATCAAGGCTTGGTGGATTGAGGCTGCAGCTCAGCCCCAAAAACACAGCGAGATGGCACCAAACATCACTTCTAGAATCTGCTCTGGGCAAGTTGTAATTTTGATTAAAGAAGCAAAATTTCTAGCTCCCCCAAGGCGCCTCAGCTCCCACTCAAATTTTTCTTTTGATCCATCTGACCCCCTTAGTCAGATTTTTAAACAGCTAACGGTGTCATCGTCTCTCCTTCCTGACATCGTCTGACCCCCAGGGCTCGGTTGGGGCTAGACTTGAAGCATATCATGCAATATTATGCCACCTCTGATGCCATGTGGCTCTGTGAGAGATAAAGGGGTCAGACTGCACCTATCCACAGATGCGGAAAGCAGTTTTGGGGAAGAAAACACAAAGCGAAACTTTTCCAGGAATAAATTAAAAACTTGCCACAAACACCACATACAATAATTTCTGTTTCCAGCTATAGCTTGTCTGATGGAGAAATTAGAAAAAGTAGGTTTTTTTTATGGGGTGGTTTTGACCTTCTTCCTTATCTGAAGCTTCAGCTGCTATCAGCGGGAAGAGCACAGGTCTGGCCACACTGTAGAGAGGAAGTGTAGCCTTCCCCCAGAATATGCTTTATATCCAGTAAATCCCAAGGCTGCTGTAACATGTGGCTCCAGAAACCTGGTGCCACTGGTGTCACATCCTCAGTCAAGGACAGCTGGGCAGGGATCAAATCTAAACCCACAAGTACTGTCTCCTCATGACTGCACACGTCACTTGTACGACCCTATGAAGGCGTCTTCCGCTCGCTAAGCTGGAAGCATCTGATAAAGATGGAAAAACACCACCGTATCCCCCAAAACTGAAGTAAGGAAGAGACACGGAAAACGCAGTAGCTTGCGTCAAGCTAATAAACACCAGTGGCCACTACAGCCTTCATTAAGGTGATTTTGCAACTCTGATTTAAAAAAGAAAGCAAAAAAAAAAATCAGACCACGAGTGATTTGCCAACAGTCACACGGCAGTCTGTGGCCAGGGCAAGGACAGAAGCCTCCTGACACTCGAGTCGCTATGAGAGATGTTTCACCATAGCGTTTTCTCCTCAGAAACTGCTCTCGTTGAAGCCCCAGTTCAAACATTCCTCATTTCAAGGGCATGAAATTTCAAAGGAGATGATCCCTTCCATGCAGCCTCATCCTCAGGTGGTTTTTCTCGCTGCCTGGAGGAGCTGATGCTGCTTCTCTCTGAAAGGGGGACTTTAACAAACCAAAAAGATTGGTTCTGAGCCAGATGCACATGCCTACAGCAGACGAAACAAGAGGAGAAGAAGGGAAAGCCAATGTGTTTTGGGTTGCCTGTCCAACTGCAGGCTTTGAGCATAGAATTTTGCTTCCGTGAACGAGCTTGTGAATCCCAGAGACAGGAGGACCACAACACCTTGATGGTGTGGGGATAGGCAGCCCTGATACAACTCAGAGACAGGCCCAAGCTGGCATCAAAAGGGCAGAATACCCCAGATACTGCGGTGCAAACCACAACATCCAGGTGAGAAATAAAATAGGTACACCAAGCTCTGTGCTGTCCCAGCCACACAAACCCAGTGCTGCAGCTAGCTGAGACACACCTACGCAATGCGCTGACACAGCCAAGAGTCGCTTTATTTGCCAAGAACAAAGATGAAAGCTGTTGGTCTTTTTCTCAGAAGTCCCTGATGGTTTTTAATGCTCAGCATTCCTGAAGTCAGATATGTGAGAAAGAGTCCAAAGAGCTGCTTCAGGTCACCCCAGAGGTGTGTCAAAGCAGGATGCCCCAAATTTGACGGAGGCACTGCATCACTGCCCACGGAGGACTTGCATTACTTTCCCATCCCATCTCTCAGACCATCGCTCTGGAGCATGCAGCAGCAGCAACTCAGAAGATGCCAGTTTATAAAGGAGCAGCTCCCAGACAGGCATCTTTGCACTCTGTCTATGCCAAGCACCACCATGGAGCAGGCCAGAGCGTCTGATAGCTGTCGCCCCTCCTAACCAACAACTTTACGAGGATGTCCGTGTAAGATTAGTAATCATATTTTTGGCACATCTTCCCTCAGGCCATCCAACGTGCACACCTCAGCCAGGTCTGATGGACTGAGGACACCCATCAGCTTGTCACCTTCTCCCATCCAAAACAGGTGAAAATAGTATTGACCCTTTACATTGTTTTGAGGGCTAATAAGCCACATTATAGTGCGGTGATGAAGTTGACTGTTGCCTCTTGCTAAGTCTTATTAAGACTGTAAAATTAAACAGCTTATTTAAAAAGCAGTAAAATTACTCACACTTCAGAACACAGCTCTCAGGGGAAAAAAGAAAGTTTGCAATTTCAGCAGGGCAACGCATGAGATTGTCTCTTAATTACCAAAGGAAAGGCAGCTGGTTCAGTTCCTGCTATCTTAATTTTTCTCTTTGATGTCTTGATCACATCTTTTGAACAACACGCTTGAAGCTTAACACCGCAGAGAACACTTATTTTCGTAATGAAAGGGAAATATTTTGCTCCATGCATAATATTTAGTTATCCTGATAGGCTGCCTTGATAGGGCTTCATATATTGTGTTTTCAAGCTAACGCTGAGTTTGAGAGAGGCCTGCAGGGTAGTGCAAGACTTCTATCTAAATGATAAATATGCAACCCTTGTACGTGTCTAGCATCCTTTAAAGTGATATCAAAAGGTTTCTAATAAGAAAGATACAAGCACCCAGAATTTTCTCGTCCTAAAGGCATAAAAAGAAAGTTCACTTGTTTCCCGTTTTAGTTTTAGAAGTTAAAATTTCTAGGCTGTATGAAAATTTTTAAGCCTTTGCACAGCATGACAACAGATCTACTGTCGTACAACACACAAAATGAAGAAGTCTCTCCGCTTCACACAGACACCGGAGACACACAAAAATCTGGAGCAAGCACACAGCTTTGAAAGCTGCGGATAACAGGGTGGGGTTTTGTGAGAATCGCAGCAATCTGTAGAAAATATACTTGTATGTTCCTTCTCACTGCGCTACAGTAAGAAGAAAAGCAGGAGGGCGACCCAGCTACAAGTACACAGCACCAAAGTCCTTGGGAGGCAGCTGGCCAGGCACGCTGGGACGGCAGCTCTCTACGGCTGCTGCAGTTAGGAGCTCGTTTCTTGATAAATGGGCTCCATTCAAGATGGGCTGCGATGCAATTTATGAGAACGATGTAAATCATAATCTGAAGGCCATGAGGATATCCCCACCAGGCTGCACATCAGAGTAAGGGGTAGTGAACTGTGGAGGAGAACTTGCTAAAAGGATGTTCAGAGACAGGAAAAATGCCTCCAAAATGTTTGATCGGCAGAAAGTTTAGGGCTGTGGCCAACACGCCAGCTCTCCACGTACTACAGGTTACATGCAGTCTATCTAAACAAAACCTAGCTGCGGGGGAGTGACTTCAGGACGCAGACTTTATTTTAACCATAACACCCATTTCCTCACTCTTTTCACTTTAAACCAGATGTTATTATATTTGCGTGTGTGACATTTACACTTAACAATGCAGACTCTGGTCAGATTTGCTGAAACAGGGAACAAAACATAAAGGCACTCTGAACATCGTGTGTGTCTGACGGAGACTGGCGAGTCGGAGGAGCGACCGCTGCCCGGCTGAGGTCAGACATGCTTCAAGCTGCAGCTGGGCAGATGTGGGCGGCAGCTGGCCACCACTCACCATCTCTCGTGGCTGCCCCTTCCCTCCAGCGGTTACCACCACCTCACATCTGCCAGAAGGACCAGGTGTGCCGTCCCTTGGAACTTCAGATGAGAAAAATCCTACTAGGAACGGGGCTTTAGTTAATCTCGGCTGTTTTGGGAGAAGGGAGGGCTCCAGGGATCAGATCCGCAGGAGGATGTGACCTCTGGCCAGGAGTAGCTGGAAGCGATGACACTTTGGCCCAGCACAGGATAGCATCCCTGAGCACAGCCCCAGGCTTCCACTAATGGACAGAAAAGCTTCTCTTCCAAAAAAGGCAATAATTTGGGGCTTTTTTTGCTCCCTGAATTGGCTAACCACAGTCTCAGAGAAGCGCCAAGACAAAGCAGCTACAGGGAAGAGAACCAGGGCTGCTTTTGGTGGCAGCTGCCCCTGGCTCAGCGGCACTGTCACCCTACACAGCAGGAGCCTGACTGGCTCTGGGACCTCACTGGTTCTCTGGCAGGAGCTGCACAGGATATCAGAAAAGGGACATATATCATGCTCCTGGATATGCAGCGACACCCTGAAGTCACTCATACCAGCAACACGTGTGAAAGGACAGGGACATACACCTTCCTGAGCACCCCTGCTCCCAAGAGATGCAAGTTTAATTGAGATTGAACTAGAACAACAAAATTAAGAGGTCAATGTGCATCAGCAGCCCTGCAGCTGGAGTTAGAACCCTTGGAGCAATCCTCCCCAGGTCAGAGACATGTCTGAAACAAGTCATGGAGGAGTGGGACAAAGGAAACAGCCCCCAACACCGATGAAGCTGCATAGGAGGTCCTTCACGGCCATTGCTGTGGTGCTGCAATGCCAGGGCCCTTGCTGGGTACGCTACTGCCCTGCGGAGGGGCAGGGTTGACACGGCTTTGCAGCTCAGACCAAGATCCTCCCTCTTGCACTCTGTCCACCAGCCCTGAGCTGTGTTAGCAACCAGCAAGCTTTGGACATGCCTAGAGATGGTTAAGACTGTAGCTGTCTCTAGCCCCTCTCCCCACCCCCCCCAGCAGAATTTTGGAACCATTTCTGCGCACATTTATTTGATAGCAGGACAGTGCAAAGGGTATCTGCCTCACTGCAGAGCAGCTTCCAAAAACTTGCTTGCTTTAATCTTCAAAAAACTCCTTCCTGTATCCCACTTAAGGATGCTGCAGAGACAAACCCAGACTGGGGGCAGTCCAAAAGCCACCTGTCCTGGTGACACCAGCCTCCCCACGCTCTACTCATGCCTTCTCCAATGAGCTCCAAAGAGTGGAGAAAGGCTGGGACCAGTATTAACACGTCAGCTGAGCCTGTGGGAGGCAGGGGAAGGCACTGCCTGGGTGTAAGCACCACTCATCCTGTTCTTAAGAGGAATGGTGGGAAGGAAAGGCCACTACCCTCTGCAGTCTTCCTCACAGGGAGCAGAAGAGACAGACAGACATGCCTCTTGGCCACAATTTCATCCTCTAATTTAGTAGAGCTCTATCCAGCCAGCCTCCAAAAATAAAAATAGACCAAATTTTGGTGTTGGGACAGCCCCCTATACTCACTGAACCAGCAAGGGGGTTTTCTCTGCGTCGGTGCTGTCCCCTGACAGCTGAGCTGCCAAGGAGCCAGGATGTGCCGAAGGCGCCATCGCAGCTGCAGGACCAGCTGAGAGCTCGGGAGAAACTGAGCCAGTGCATTCTGCAAAATTTTGACCAACAGTTGCTCCAGCAACTTTAGTCACCCCATACATGTACATCTCTCCCCCAGCACCGAACAGCCCATGTCATTTTTATGAGCATCGGTTTGTGCTACCTGCGGAATGGTAAGCATGCAGCTGAATTTTATTTAAAAATTCATGTTTATTAGAAAAATACATTTCTAGTGAGCTAACAATATATTTCACTAGAGAAGTTTTAGGGCGTCCTTTGGAATATTACTGTATCTCTAAGTAAAACTGAGGGAGACACTTGGTGTGTTAGAAATTTGGCCAATTTTCAGCATCAGTAACTTCAGTAGTATTTATATCCTGTTCCTCCCCCTTTCAGCAGGAAGGAAAGCTCTTACAGCCTGAAAGGACAGCAGCAAGCACAGGATAATAAAACCACTGATTGTTGAAATACAAACACGCTCAAAATATATCAAATTAGGAGTAGTAATTTGCCAGAGGGAGGCATCCCAAGTTGTGATAACAAATCTTCTACTGGCAAATTCATGGCACTCCATGGCCACAATCATCATTAGCATGTTTCTTTACAAAGATCAATTAAACCAGGGCAGAAATTCAGAGATCTTCCCAAGGAAACCCAGTGAAGCAGTAGGAATTGCAAAAGAAACCTTTGATTCACCCTCACCATGTCTTCAAGCAGACTGTGAGTTCACAGGCAGAGTTAGCACCCCACTACTCAGGCACTGTTACTTATTAAGTTGCAGTAAATTGCCCATGCGATTTAAACCGAGATCAAAGGGAGACCAAGTCCCACCTCTGTAATCCTGGCAATAGCACCTCTTCGCAAGATCAGTACTGAGCGTGTGGAGTCAAAATCACTATTACAGCTCACTGCTCAAGCATGAGGAACCTCAATTCCTCTGCCCAGCAAACCCCCATGGACACAAGCAGGAATCCAGCCACAGCAGAGTTAACTGGCAATAGTCAATTGGGTTTTTTCCTCAGCTGCACACTCCAATTACTCAACTTCAGCTAACCAATTGCCGAAAAATCACCTGGGAGCAAAAGACTGCAGAGGGAACAGTTCTGCAATAAATGTTCTTAAGCTTAACCCCCTTTGTATAATCTTTGGGTATTACAGTAACAACAAGCCTAGTAAGTATTTTATAGCCAAAGTTACACTGCTGAATGTTAACCTCTCTTTTTCTAAAGTAAGTGACAGCTGTTGGCAACCCCTCCAGCCCAGCTCCTCCTGCTAATCTCCATCTGCCAGCGAGGTAGCATGGCCTCAGGAAATGGGCCCAGTATCTCAGGCACGTTATCATCAATGCCGTCCCGCCTTACCGCTTTACACTGTTTCCATGCCTCCGCGGGCACATCTCTGGGTGGCTGGAAAGGGAGACGGGTGTCAGCTGTTGGACCCAGGTGCTTGTAATCTCATCTGACACCGCACAGTTCACTTTACACTGAAAGTTCCCAACCATGCGACTGCCCAGGAGATGTCTTGTCTTGTCTCCTGGTGGTCAGTTGGGAGCACTGACCCCAGTCCCTCAGGCTAGAGGCTAAAACGATGTGCTTCTTAAAGTGTTCAGCAATAACCTAAGAGAGTACTAAGGACAACCTTTGTCCTCACACCAGAACATACTTGGGCAGTTACAGCAGGGGTGGAAAACCAGGGTCACACCTGATACTGGCCAAGACTAGCAGAAGGGATGTTGGGATGGGCAGCTAAAAAACTCTCAGGAACAATTCAGTTTCCAACACACCCAAATCCACTCTCTCAGGGCCATTCTTACCTAATTTTACCACTGTTCTGCTAAGTAACAACAGGCACATTGTGCCAGGTCTCCTACCTTGCAGGCAAAAAAAAAAACCCCTAAGACAGCTCTGTACCATTTTCCTTGCAGGGCTGCACAGAGTTTTCACCACCTCCATATGAAGTCTTCACGAGCCTCGGAGAAGCAGTTAGCTGGAAGTACAAAGCATCACTGTTTTCTTGCTAGTAGCCAGCCCTGGTTCCTCCCCACCTTAGATCTTTTAGCCTCTCTACACATGAACCCTTTACACAGAAGCTTTACAAAGGAGCTGCCACCGAACAGCCATCGCTATCCCAGCAGAAACACCTCACTCCATTCAGAAAGATGGCTCGCAACCTTCTGGTTTTACCTATTAGCAAATTACATTAAAGACTCGTAAGAGCTTCCTTCATGACCACCCACCCTGCTAACTATTGCCGACATCTTCAGGGTAAGCACATGCTCCAAGGTGCTTCTGTAGTTTCACTGACACTTATGGAGAAGTGCAAAGATACCAAATATAATTTTAGCAAGCGGTCCCTACCCATTTTTCATCCACAGAGCAGTGAATTTAAGCCTAAAAAAGGCAAACCTACTGCCAGTTTCTACTTTCATCTGCAGTTCTGAAACAGGCCACAAGTCTGTTTCACACAGTAGTGTGAAAACTACTGCCTTAAAACATAAAGCACTGTGTTCCCCTCTTGGATCTACCAAAAAAAAATCAGCCTCTAAGACAGAGTTAAACACCTGAAGGGCAAACAAATCTCAGAGTGCTTTGATGAAGTAAGCTGCAGCCATCTCAAAGCCTTCTTAGTCCACTGATAACAAATCAGTCCTACAAGATGACTAAAAACTGGTACTGAGTGTGCTAGTGAAGACACTGAACAATCTTCATGTCCCATCCTGGGAATGTTCCCCAGCAAAGGAAGATGGAGACACACCAGCCAGGAGGATAGCTGGCCAAATAGCCAGGGTCAAGGACAGCTTTGGACAAAGAACTCAGTACTTTGGAGCAGAGTCAGCACCCAGCTTTGTAAAGGGGACAACTTCAAGCGATGGTGATTTTAATGGCAGCAGATCTATAACCGTACAACTTGGACTCATGGGGATTGAAATCCCAGCAGTTGCTATGGCCTCTTCCTTACCCCAAAGACAAATGCCAAAAACATTTAAAAAGTGCAGATATGGAAGCTGAAAAGAGAAAATGTTTGTCTGAAACATCCCAGCATCAGTTTCGGATCATCAGCATCACAAACCAACCTACAAAGAAGCTTGCTGATAATCACCCCAGCTATCTCCACTGATACACGTGGGATGTGGCATGTCATTTCTGTGCCTGCCAACACTACAAGCTCCAAATGTGACCCTGGCTCTCTTCCCCAAGCACTGAGAAACTCTTGTTATGTTTGGCTACCCCCTTGTCCTTCCTTCACAATAACAGCACGCTTCCACAACGTCAATCTGGAATTATTTACTATTGCTGAAGCTCAGACAGAAACCGCAGACCACCTCTCCTCTCACCCAAGAGGCACAAGCAGAGGTTGCCCAAACAAGAGGGCTTCACCCAAGCGCTCTATCAACCCTGCCAAGCATCTCATCGGGCAAGTTGCTGCCTGTTAAAATGATGCCCTTCATCTCTCCTGATCTGCTGAAAACTAGTTTATCTGTGTTTCCAGAACATTAAATAGACACCATCTGCTTAAAATTACCCTCATTAAAGCTAACGTGGGAACATAATCAGCAACATTTTCTCTTCTCTGCTTTTGCAAGTGGAGTGTCACTTGCTGGGTTTTGGGACTAGCTCTGAAACTCCCTGAAGGGAAGGAAAATGGAACCATGAAAGAACCACACGTTACTCTCCAACAAGCACCCTCCTTGTGCTGACACAGGGCACAGCTCGGGCACAGGACAGACCCAGGAGCTTGTCTCCCCCAAATCGCATCTGACTACATCTGGCACACCACCCCACCGAGGTCAAATTTATTCCCAGGTGGCTGCATCCAGCCTCTGCCAACACGGACAAGGCTGTACTCAGGAGTGCAAATCAACCCCCTACACACAACATGAAGTTGCCCAGGCTTGATTGTTGTCAGTGCCTTGGCTAAGCAGCTCACTTGTATTCGGTCTGCAATGACCGTGAGAAGTGTTAGGCAGAGAAACTTGTTTGCTATACACCTTTGTGGATGGCCTTTTCTACAAGAGGAGGCTACGGCAGGTCAGCAGAATCATTCTCTACCGTCATTCTCTACAAAATAGGGGAGAGAAGTGGGACAGGAGGTCAAAACAAACTGAGAGTGAAGAGACCTGTTTACGCAAAAGGACAACACTGGTGTAAGAACAAACAGGATGCTTGTGAAAAAAAAAAAAAAAAAGCATCTACGCTGGAAGTCAATAACCATCAGAAGTTTGAGGTTTCCAATCAAGCCAACCCAACCACCTTGAAAGTTCATATGAGGGAACGCAATATGCTTGCAGACCGTTAACGACTTAGGTCTGTCCCAGGCCTATGTTCTACAGTCCCACAACCCACTCACAGTAATTTCAGTCGCAAATAACGTTTTTCCCATCAGTTCAAATTATCTGCTAGTCCTGTAATGGCTCTGAGAAGGCACTTCTGTCAGGAGATATATGGCTGCAAGCACATGCTCTCCCTGTCTAATCTGCCTACCATGCAAAGAGGTGCTGATGCACAGAATGTTGGGGGATCCTTGGATGAAAGGCACTAGATAAGTGCAAAGCCTGAATATATATTAATAGTAATACCACATGTGATATCTCTACCAAAATAAATTGCCACTTGACCCAAGGCTGAGAAGCAGAAAGTGATCTGCCAAGGCCCAGGTGCGTGACAGTAACCCATGAATATGTGACAGGATCCAAAAAAACCCCACCATATGGAGCAGAGGAGGGAGCTGGAAGTGATGATGGGAGGCTCACTTCTTCACAGCATGCACTGTGCTTCGTAACTTCATCTGGTCAAGACTCAACAGCTCTCACTACCAGCAATATGCCACCAGCCTCAGAAGCCTGAGCTAGTACCATACTGTTAAGGGACATGTGGGAGAGCATCACAAGACCAAGGCTGACCCAAAATCAAGTTCTATCTAAGCTCACGGTAGATGAAGCTAGATGGTAACTGCTTAATAGCACCAGAGAGAACAGAGTGTTTAGTCTTTAGCAATTGGTAATTACAGACTTTCTGACCCAACCACTCTCCTTGACTGCTGTGTTTAGTAGCAATCAGTCTTGTCCCCATAAATTTGTCAATTCTTTTTTTGAACCATTTGTACTTTCAGCCTTCATACCACTTTTCAGCAAGGTGTTGCACAACTTAATCACATAGCGGAGAAAAACATTTAATTTTATTCCACCTCATACCCAAGAATGTTGTCGTTCCTGCACCACTGCCAAGAGGTGTTCCTCTCCATCAGCTACCCGTACCTGTAGCAGAATAACTCAGGATCTACATTCAAACGAGCATCTCTCCTCTTTCCTCTGCTTTTAGACTACTTCAGCTGATTTGAGATATTATTTCAGACAGGTCTTAGTATGAGAAGTATTGGACTGCTGCCAGCCCCAGAAAGACCAACTAGACCTAGGGATGGGAGGCTTGTTCGTTTTAAACAGAGTAGCTCCCAACCACTGAAGGTAACTTTATAAATCTTTACTTTCATATCCTTTGCAGAGACAGCTGGAAATAAGTCTAAAAGCAAAACAAGGAACAATAGTTACAAGAACGTTATAAATGGCTTTATTTCATCTGTGGTGAGTGTTGTTTCTGAAAGCTAAGGAAGCTAATTTATAATGTTAGCAATTTGACAACCAGTCTATTTAATAGGAACTCGGCTATTGTGTTTTGAAACAAACAGGAGCTAGCATGGGCGCCTATGACTTGGCTATTATTTTATCAATAAGGAGCAAGGCTGGGCTGCAAACCTCTTCACCTTGTTTTGCATGCAGGAAGTCATGAATCCAAGAGTTTGTCTGGGCTAAAGTGACCAGAAGATGAAGCTTTACAAACCAAGACATCTTTGCTAAACAGGTACAGGCGCTCCAGCTAAGACAAAGAGTTTGAAAAGTGTTAGCTGCAACTGCTAGCCCCTACATGTTCCCTGTAAAGCATCCGTAGGCTTTTGACGGACACAGAGACGAGAACACAGGCAACAGTGGGAAGAAAGAGCCTGGGAACTCAGATAAAGCCGCAAAGTGAATGGACCTCTGCTGACGGCAGCACTGTAAAGTTGGCTTTGGTGCTTGGCTCCTGGTAAAACAATGACATAATGCTGTTTACTAGCGGGGAAATCTGAGCGTTGGAAATGGGTCTGTAAAAAAACCACTAACACAGTTTTTTGACAAGCCAACAGATTAACATCTATTGTCACTGGGGCAAGGCCAAACTTGGCTGGAAAAGGTCCAGGAGTTTGATGTCACCGAGAGGCTCACAAGGACGTCAGCTAAAGAGCGTTCCCATGTCATTTCAGCATTCACTGCTGCACTACTGCCTAAAGCAAGCTATTAGCCACCATCACCTTCTCTTTAACCCTTCCTGTCACAACATGCCGTAAGGACATGTTGGCCTTTCAGCAACAGGGGTTTGACCCAGATCTGCTCCAGCTCATGTTAATCAGATGCAGAAGATTGATAAAGCACCAGGCAGGACATGGTGCTGGCAGATAAAATGCATATTCAATCAGGTTTGAACTGTCAGTCCTGTGTTAGTAGTAACTACAGTCTCTATCTTTCTACAAACAGAAAGAGCAGCTATCATTTCCTCATTTGACTCCTCAGGATGTTTTCAAGTCCCCTGTGATCCAAATCACTTGGCCTGTTGCACCCTCGACTTAGTCCGAGTCAAAGCCTTTATCATAACCAAGCTAACACTTCCCATACACAGCAAGACAATGACCAAGAGGTTTCGGCTCCTCACCAACAAGATCCTAACACAAGGACACCTGGACTCCCGTAAACGCCAATGTTTGGTAGAGAACGATCTCACTCTACTCACCAGGTAAGTTACAGCCCTGATGGCTTAGCAACACTATATGATAATGTTGTGGGCAGAGCCCCACAAAGCCCTCAGCGCACACGAAAGCTTTGAGTCACCTCTCCTCAGGCCCAAAGGCTGCAGTAGGCACGTCAGTGCTATACTCTCAGTCCTTCTACAGACCCTCAAAATCTAGTGGAAGTCCCTGGTGCTTGTCCACAAGATATTCTTCAGTCCAGCCATACTATACTTGGAAGGTCACCTAGAACTCCAGAGTGGGAAATAACCCCATATTGTGGGCAAGATTATAACTTTTCAGAATAAGAGGGGAAAACAAAAGAATAAGAGATTATTCTTACTTTCTGGTCAGGACTGCACAACCGGCTCCAATAGGACATAAAAATCCTTTGCAAACCTCTGCCTTCCACCCCATTTCTCTGACCATGCCCTCTTCTTGCTCAAATGCAGTGTAACACAGGAGCCAAACACATGCACAAAGTCTCACATCAAAACATCCGTTCCAACCACAAACACAAGAAGAGAAGAATTATGTAAAACAGTAGTCCTAGTGTTCATCCTGACCCACAACAGGACATACAGATATACAGCGTCACTCACAGCTGAAAGTACCAGTAGAAAACCCAACATTGCCACAGCCAAGCAATTCGGCCAACACCTCCAGCAGTGATGCCAAGGGTCTGAGCAGCAACGCTTTGCTCCCATCCCCAGGCTGTAAATCCTCAGATCGTGATCACTTGGGTCAGAGCCTCAGTTCTTTCAAAAAAAGGAGACTCCTCCATGATGGTGGTGCCTCTTGCACACCAGTACACACCATCACCCTCCAGTGCCACTACCAATTTGCCATCGCTGTACAAAAAGCCACTGGTCCTTATGCCAAGAGGACAGAGGGAGGTTTAAAGACAGACTGATGGACTCTCCTGCCCAGATCATGACTACTGCGCTCTCCAAGGGTTGTTACCCATGACAAATTTGTTTTAAATATTTTTTTAGTTTAAAACGAAATATTTATACTTAACAAATTGGGGATGTCTGTATTAAAGGAAGAAATGCAAGCTACAGCTGCCCAGCTCAGAAACAGGTGGAAAACTGCTTCCCCCAAACAGTCCAGGGTTTTGACACAGACTGTTACAATCACAATGACAGCAGCAAAAGATTAAACAGAAAATCTCCTCTTGAGCAATAACAGCCAGAAGACTCTTCCGTATGTCTCAAGTGAGAGTATGTCAGAGGCTGACTACTGCACAAGGTCGCTTTTGAGTCAAGCATCCTGTGTTGTCTTTATAAAACACCTTCTGCTGAAGCATTAGAGGAAAACTTACCCGGATTCAGGGAAAGGAAAGAACTTGTTAAGGATGTCCAGGGCTTGTAACATGCAGAAGACACAGGATTGCTACCTCTTGGTACATGGAAAACCAGCACAGACGTTCCTCTAGAATCAGTCACTTTTTATTTTCTACTTCAGCCAACAGCTTTAGTCTCTTACTATTAACAGAAAATTAGCAATCCTTCTGTTAATAAGAAGAGATATTACCACCAACGCTGGTTCAGGGATTCCGACAGTTTCACCTGACACATAAAACACACACACACAAGCACAGAGCTTCCCTCCCACCCCTGGCTTTCCTCTGCCCCATCCCAGAAGTCAGCTCCAGAGCCTGTTTTAGTCCCACTGAGGAAAACGATGAACTCCGGTCCTTCTTCTTGTGACATGTTTGGGAGATGGGAGGAGGGAGATGCAGTTAATCTGCTCTCCGTGGCTTTCTTCCAGGAAAATACTTCCCATATCCTTGTTTGTTTGTTTTTAAATTCTAAGTGGGTTTAAGGCTGGTGAAAGTTGCTGGAGTGACAGTCCTGGGAAACTGCAAAAGCCTCCCATTTCCACACTAGCAGGGGCTGTGCCAGCTGCCCTGCTTCTGCTGAAGACCAGGAGCTCAGCTGCCTCCTGTAGAATCTATCCCACATATAACCGTCCCTCAGCCCAGGCTACTCAAGACAAAGCAGGTGTCAGAGTGCCAAATTTTCAGGCAAAGGAAATATACTGAGCTCAGAGCCAGTGCGCCAAAGCACTTGCAGGGCAGGGGAATGGGGAAAAAAACATTTTAAACTGATTTTCAGAGTATTTGGCTTGGGGTTGCAGGGGGCTACTGTGGGCTGGCACCTGCTGGAGAGGGGAAAATTAGGAATAACCTCCTACACACAAAAAATTCATGCGTAGGTTAATTTAGAAATAATAACAGAACAGCCTGAGACAGAGTAGGAAAGTCTCCGGGCTTGCTGAGGGAGCAATTAGAAATCCCATCTTCACAGAATTAGGAAAGAGGTAATTCAGATGCTCTCTGTTGCATCAAACCCCCAAGGGTGCATGAATGCCTGGGAAGAAGATTTCACCTCTGACAGTGAGCTTTCCTCACTATTCCCTTGACAGGGAATACAGAGACACTGCAGAGAGAGCCAACAGCAGCAGCACTAGCCTACAGCCAAGGGCCTTGCTACCAGAAAGGCCATACTCCATGCTTCACCTCATATACCTCCACAGACCCTGGGTCTCCAAGATCACAGAATATTAGAGGTTGGAAGGGACTTTGAAAGATCATCTAGTCCAACCCCCCTGCCAAGGCAGGACCACCTAGAGCACATCGCACAGGAACGTGTCCAGTTGGGTTTTGAATGTCTCCAGAGAAGGAGACTTCACAACCTCTCTGGGCAGCCTGTTCCAGTGCCCTGTCACTCTCACAGTGAAAAAGTTTTTCCTTATATTAACCCGAAACCTCCTATGCTTCAGCTTGCACCCGTTGCCCCTTGTCCTATCACTTAATGACACTGAGAAGAGCCTGGCTCCATCTTCCCGACACTCACCCATTACATATTTATAAACATTGATGAGGTCACCCCTCAGTCTCCTCTTCTCCAAGCTAAAGAGACCCAGCTCCCTCAGCCTTTCCTCATAAGGGAGATGTTCCACTCCCTTGATCATCTTTGTGGCTCTGCGCTGGACTCTCTCTAGCAGTTCTCTGTCCTTCTTGAGCTGAGGGGCCCAGAACTG